>QJNZ01000015.1:0-226614 GCA_004155055.1 Monosporascus sp. CRB-8-3
AATGGCGTTTATTAAATCCGTATAATAAGGTTTCTATTAAAAACAATCAGTAAATATTTTTAAAAAAAATTAAAAAAATTATTTAACTTACGAAAAATTCATTTTCGTTAATTTTTTCGTAAAAATCTCGAATTCGATTATTAAGTTTATTATATATTATATAAATATATAATAACGTTTTGTTTAACGTTAACGTATTACATAAGCGAGCTGTATATACAAGCAAGTTGTACATTTTTTTCATTATTTTAACTTTTTAATTTTAATTATTTATTTTTTAATAACTATAACATGGAACGGCTTATAAAAAAAACGAAAATAAACCTAGCCGTTTAAGTTAAAAAACGAGATCCGAAACTTAGTTATAGAAAGCTTAGTTTTATTTATGATGTCTTATTTACTACTTTAGGAACGCGAATTAATAGTAAATGCGCCCGATCCAATACTATTTTTAATTCGCGAAAATTAACGCCGATTAAAAAGAAATCGATTATTAAACGAATCCTTAATTTAGATACGCGAACGTTTCCCGTTCGGTGTTAATACGTTAAAAATATGGCGAATTTGTTATTTGCGTAACGCGTTATAGGACGTATCGGGGTTAATTGGGTATTTAACTTTATTAAACGGTAATATAAATTTAAAACGCGTTTAAATTAAAAAATAAATTATTAACGGGTTTTATACGAAAATTTAGAAGTATTTTGTAAATAATTTAAGTTTATTCGGGTTATAATTACGAAATACGGCATTACGGAAAAGGATATTTATAACTTCGATAAAATAAGGTTTTTAATAGGTTTTTTTATAGTAATAAATATGGTAATTATAAATGCCGAAAAACGTGAAAAATTTAGATAAACGTAATAAGGGAATAAGGAATAGTTTATGGTAATACAAGCTGTTAACTTTTAAAGCTGGGTTTTGTTTTTATTTATTATCCTTGCCGGGAAGAACCATTTTTTTCGCTGGTTCGCCGATAACTTATTTTTACCCGATTAAAGGATTGCTGTAAGCGAAAACGGTTAGACGATAAATAAATTAAGTTTAAAATAGATTAAGCATTTCGATAAATATATTAAAACGCGTATTAAAAGTTCGAAACGTTTTTTTATTTTTAACGGTTACAAAAGTTATTATTCAATCGAATTTGAAAATTATTGCAAAATTAACGATATTGTTATATTTTATATGCCTGCTTATTTTTTCTATCGGTTTTAACTTTTTGACGTATTTTGTTTTTCCGTATTAAAACGCGTTTATTCGTTATATATTAAGGGTTTTATGTGACGTTACGTTATTTATATTGTTAAGGAAAATTTTATTGCCGGCTTTTACGACGCGTTTAAAACCGTTATGACGATTAATAATATTAAATCCGGATTCGTAAAAATAAGATTTGTTTTATTCGATCCTAATCGCGTTTTTTCCGAATTAAAAGTTCCAGTTGTGCTTATATTAACCGTTTTTCCATTTATTTTTATTAATTCCGTTATTTTTCTACCTGCGAAAACTTTTAGAAATATTGCCGAAATAACTTGATAAGAACGTTATTTATAAAGAAAGATTAGAAATTATTAAGGTAGCTTGCCGATTAAAATAATTAAGTCGGTTAATCTTTTGATAAAAAGTAATTTAATATTTTTGTACGAAGTTATTTTTTTTCGGGAGGAATGCGGTTTATTGCGCGAAACGAATTACGTTTTTAATAAATACCGGAAAACTAAAAATAAACGTTTTTAAAAAGAAGGGATATTTACTGTAAAGGAAGTATAAGCTTTTATGGTTACGAAGGAAGGTAATGGTAAATAATTGTAACTGGTAACGGCCAAAAAAGGTCGTTATAAAAGGGTTTAGGCGAAGGAACGGAAATGTAACGTTTGCGGTAAGCCTGGATATAATATACGTATTTGTAAGGAAAATATAAAGGCATTTAACAATAAAAAATCCGATTAGTTTGAATTGATTTAATATGTTATAGTTATTTAATTCGAATTTGCTATTGCGACGTATTAAAAAGTGTATAGCTCGCTTGTATGTACAGCTTACTTATGTGGTACGTTATATAAATTTCGTTTTATAATTTAATTATCGGTTTAACGAATATTTCGAATATCGATTTTAAATCCGTTAAATAATCCTATTCGAATTCGGTTAAAAATATCGAATTAAATTCGTTATTTGTCGTATTTTTATTAAGGTATAATAAAGCTTTTTTTAGCTTTAATACGGTATCGATTATATAATAAGTTAAATTCCATCGCGTAAAATTATCTGTTATATTAATTAATTTATGATATAAATTTAAATCGAAAAAATTAAAACTAACTAAATGGAATTTTTCGTTTATTAAAATTAGCTAAAATAATTCCTTCCCGTTTAAATTTATTAATTTCTTCGTTAAATAATTTTTCGTAATTTCGATAGTATATTTATATTAAATTAATAAAAAAATCTTTTTAATAAATAAAAAAAAAACTTATTATTAGTATTTATTCGTTCGTTATTTTCGTTTAAAATATAGTTCGTATAATTATATAATTCTTTTTTTATTTTCGAATTTAATAAATATTTTGATAAAATATTTTGCGTTATTAAATGAATAATATACGTAACGTATCGAATATCGAAAACGGATGATAAATTATTTATAATAATTTATAAATGCTGTATTATTCGATGCGTTATTTCGAATAAAGCTAAATATATTTTTAATCGAAATCGACGGATATAGTTGTATAATATTTAAAATTAATTCGTATATATATAAAGCCGTATGCGATTTTTCGACTTTTTCGAAACCTAATTTAACGTTAATTTTTATAATGATAAAAAATAAAAATAAAAATAAAATTTACGGCCTAATAGCTCAATGGTCGCGAACCTGGGTATCTCTTTCAATTACGACAGGCTTAGGCACCCTATTTCGGTTGGTCTTAAAAGACAGCTGGTTTAAATCCAGCTTGGGCTACCGTTCTTTTAAATAACGCCAAGCCTAAAGGATCTAAACTATTAGAGCTTCGGCTCCGCCATTATGTCGGCAACAACTAAAGTAATTAATAACTTTGGAAATTAATTAAATCAATTATATACGTAATCGCATTTGTTACCGTATCAGAAAACTCCTATTAATTAAGTTTTTCATCCGACTTTTTAAAAAGTACGGTTTTTAAAAGTACCCTCCGGTTTCGCTTATAAAAACTAATATGTATATATATAATGGATAGATCAGCTACGCTAGATACCTAATAGTACATATTCTCGTAAAAATAAAATTTACCGATTAATTTATAATTTAATTTAAAATCGATATCGATAAAAATAACGATAACAGCTAAATACGCCGTTTAATTTATCGAAGTCCATATATCGAAAGTTAAAGAAAAAATGCCGTTATTTTCGATATATGTTTTTAATAAAAGATTAAAATCCGGTTTAGCGTTTTCGAAGCTTTTATTTAATAAATCTTTAATTTTCTATCGATTAAGAACTAGATTTAAGCTGTAATAAATTAGTATAATTATTAAAAAAATAAAAAATAAAATAAAATAAAATATACCGATTATAATAATTTAAAAATTCGATAAAAGACTTTGATGGTAATATATTAAACGATATATTATTTTCGATAATAAAATTTAATATTTTATTATAAGCTTCGTTTTCGTTAAAATCTTAAATTGTATTATTTCGAGTTCGTTTTCGATTATCGGTTACGTTAAAAAAATTAGATTTTTTAATTTCGGTTTCTGTATAATTAATAATTAAATATCTTTTAAATAATGGATTTTCTTTTTAAAAAACAACTTACTTTTTTATCTTGTTTTTTTAGATTTTTTATTATATGCAATAGTAGGGTGTTTATGCTGATAATGGCGTTAAAAGTTCGAAGCTTGAAAACTTATAATTTTTTCCGTTTTTTTATAATTATACTTATTAAATAAATTAATAAAAGATTTATAAAGATATAAAAATAACAAAAATAATATTTATATTATATACGAAATAACTATTTTTCGATCTTTATTTAAGTTAATAGGTAATAAATATCGTGTAAATAAATTATTCGCAAATATATAAATATTTAACTTTTCGGCTTCGGGTAATTTAAAATCTGGTTTATTATATTTCGAATTTTTAAAATTGTTATTCGATTCGAAATCCGAATTTTCAGAATTTTGATTAATAGCTTGCGAAGATATATTCGAAATAAACGAATCCATAATAAATATATAAATAAACGAATTTGAAATAAGCAGATATATAACGAGTAAACGTATGTTATAAAGCGTTAAAAGCTGATTATAACAATATATATATTAAAATGGTGCAGGGTTTAGGGACTTAGCTTTAAAACTAATTAATTAGTTCTACTTAGCTCTGAGGGTATTTTTAGGAGCTCTTTTTTTTCGGGCGTAACCCCGTTGTTGTTCATCATCGTCGACACTCTCTTTTTACGGTTTTAACACCGATTAATACAGATTTGCGTTATTTTATATATTGTTTTAATTATACGTTTGCCCGTAACCTTTTTATCGGATATTTACTGATTAGAACTAAGTTTTCCCGACCTAATTTATTTAGTATCCTTAATAAGGAGATTAGCTTTAATTAACTGCCGAAGTAACTTACGATCTTTCGTTAAAAAATTAGAATAAACGAGGCCTTAATTAAAAAGTTTCCGATTAAAATAGTTACGGAAAGTGACGGACGATTACGATTACGAAAATGGCGATTTAAAAGATATACGGTTACGATACGAATAATAGCAATACGATATAACAATACCGTTAACTTTAGTTACAAGCGATTAATAAGAAGTTGCTGGGTAGAATATGATACTTTATTATAAGACGAAACTTCCTTTAATTAATAACAAAAGAGTATAGGCGAAAGCGATAATAATAAAATATAGCCTAATTAACCTGTTCCGGATTAATTGCAAGATTTAAACGATAATTTTTTATTATAAGATAATTTATATGACAGGATAAAAGTAAACGAAAATTATTAACAAAAATAAAGATTAACTGAAGGATTTATAATGATTAGTAACGAAAGTTACGTATTTAAACGAAATTAAGTAATTAAAGTAGTAAAATTAACGATATGGTTAACGATATAAAGCAGATTATAAATTTAAGCAAAAAACGGAAAAGGCTTATAAAACTAAGTATTTCGGTTTTAAAGAAAGAATTATAAAAAGGGAATAATATTCCCTAATGATATGCGAAAAAGCCGATATAACCGCCAAATATCGATATTTGGACCTGTTTGTTATTAATTAGTTGGTATTTAATATGGACGTTATTAGGTAAAATGTTATAGGATTTGCTGTTTGTATTTAATTTAAGTGTTAAGGCGGTTAAAATAATAATGGAAATATTAATTTCCGCGATAAAAATAGTTTTAGTTAAATTCGAAAGATAATGACGTGTTAATTAAAAGGTAATTGTTTAGTTTAAAGTTAAAAAAAGAAAGATATCCGTTTTTAGGTTATAATATAATTATAAAATATACCTAAAAAAAATTTCAAAAGTTATTGTTTATTTTATGCCTAAGTATAGTCTGATTATTAGAGCGGTATTTTCGGATTTAGAAAATTAAAGGATTATTCGTAGTGATTAATTTTTTAAGTTTAATTTTAACCGATTTGCTAAAAAATTTTCGAAGTTTTTAAAGATTGTTGCATAAATAGGACCGTAAAGTTTAGTACCAGTACCGGAATTTTTTCGCAAAAAAGATTAAAGCCTTATTTCGGACATTATTGTTTAATATCGATTAAAAGAACTATAAGACGAAAACGAAATTAGTAAAGCTAAGTTTCCGAACAATCCGATCGGATTACTAAAGCTTGCGAAAAAGTCGAATATCTTTAAAATTACTGTTAAAATACTTAAAGGACGAAAGGTTCCGCTAACTTGAATTTTTTCGGAATTATTTATTGGATTTACGGTGTTAATACTAGAGGTAACGCTTGTAAAACCTGTTAATTAAAAGGATTTCGGTTTCCTTGATAATATGATAGATAAGATTGTATTTTTTATAATCCTTCCGGATTTGTTTGTTTACCCCGAATTTCGTTTTTTAAGTACTAAAGTTACCGATTAATTTAAAGGCGTTTATAGATTATTTAAAAAGTATAAGTTTAAGGATGTTGATATAATTATTAAGTTTTTTTATTAGATTGACAGTTCGAAGATAAAGGACCGAGTTAAGGCTGTATTTAAGGGAGTTATTAAATGGGATAATGCTGTTACGAGTATCCTGGGAATTTTTAAGTTTTAGGATTTTAAATAAATTCGGATTATTAAGGATAGGCTGAAAGCTTTGATAAAGCAGGCTTAACGTAATATTCCTAATTACGTTTATAAGTATTGTTTGAAGTATGCTGTAAGGGTCCGGGACATTATTAAAAAGGCTAAGCTGAAAAGGAAAACGATTAATAAGAACGAATATATTAAAAGTTTATTTAAAAGTTTTTCGGTTAGCTGTTTCGAAAAAATTTTAAATAATTTTTTTATAAAATTTAAGAATTTATACGTATTACTTTATAATAAAGCCCTGATATTAATTAAAGATTGGGTATTTAATAAGGCTGGATTAATGCGGTATAACGGATATAAAAAGTAATTAGGAATCCGTTTCGATTTTAATTATATGGAGAAGGACTAACTTTATTTGTTGCAGTAGTAAAAAACGAAGTATTAGCGTTTAAGGAGTTTTAGTCCGAGATAAGCATTATTTAGCCGTTTCGATTAAATATTTAATATTACGAATACGTTTTAGGAATTAAAGATTACGTAGGCCCGGCAGATTCAGAACTTAAAAATTTTTAAGGAGGAAATGAGAAATAGGGAGGTTTTACGGATTTCTTAGTATTACGCCCTGTTAGGATAGGAATTACCTTGGGCTTAGGATTACGGTGCCGATTTTTCGATTAATATAATAAGTTTTTAGCCGGATAAATTTAAAAAGGAAATTTTTTACCGTAACCGAAATGGTTATCGTAATGGTTACCGAGGTGGTTATTAAGGGTAATAAGGTGGTAGATATGGTAATTTTAAGCCTGGTATTTACTGGTTTTGCTTAAAGAACGGATATTTTATATATAGTTGTAAGTTATTTATAAATATAGAAGATACGGGGTTAATCTCGTTCGACGACGACAACTTTACGATTTATCTTAAGTTTAAGGATAATCGGATTAAAATAAATATTATCCAGTTCCCGAATATTTTTAAACATTAAACAATTAACGCCCGGATTTTTATTTAGAAAAAGGTTTTTAAATAAATATATAATTCACTAGGCTTTCTTAATCATTACCGAAAAAAAATGCGGTATTTTGATCGGCGACAAGGTATTATAAAAGGTCCGGATAGTTGCAGCTCTAGTACCGATAGAAATAAGGCATAGTTTAATATTATTAAACCGTTATGTTTTATTATAATCTTAAAGCTTAATAAATAGGAGGCCTTTATTAATTAAAACCGGGTTACCGAGATTAACTTTATTAATTTCGTTATTAAAAATAAACAGCCGTTTTATAAAGAAGTTTTATTACGTAAATAGTTATGGAATAACCCTGTAAAGGTTAAAAATACCCGTTACTTAAAGGAAATTTATACGTTAAAAATCGATAATTTTAATTAACTTTCTATTTTTATTAGTATTTTAATAGCTAAACGTATTAGCGAAAAAGAGAAGTTCAGTAACGGTATAAAAAGGAGCAAGATCGACGATGATGAAATTATGTAAAATAGGCCTTTATTTATAAATATAAATACCGGTATTTAAACGGACGACATTATTAGTTACGGCGGTCTAATTAATAAGGACTTTGTTAAATTCTAAGAGACGAAGATTTAAGAGAACGTTAAAAAGAAGTTTAAAGTTACCTAAGCCGATTTAATAAAAACCTATCCGGACTTTAACGAGGTTTTTAAGAATTTTATAATTAATAAAATACTGGAAATATTTAATTGCAAAAGCAAAAAAATAATTAAAATAACCGAAACCGAAATTCGAAGTAATGCCGTCCCGGTAGGAAAATAATAGAACTTTAAAATCTTTATTTTAGATATTAAGTACAAAACCGAAAATAAAAGCGAAACTAACGTTTTATTAATGTAATAATATAACTTAGCCGAATTTATTACCCCGTTATTTAGATTTACAGTTAAGGTAAGCTATAGAAAAAGCGAAAATTTAATTAATAACGTTATTAATACCGGAACCGAATCCAGTATTATCGTTACGTTCTATATAAGAAGATACGGGTTAATAATAAGATAAACCCGGGTATTATTTATAAGCTTTAACTTTTAAAAAAGGACTTAATTTAAAAGTATAATTAAAGTTCCTATCTAGTTAGCCGGCCGATTAATTATTATTTCTTTCTTTGTTGTCGACGATAATTATGCAACGTAGCCGTTAATACTAGGACTTAACTTTATAGCAAAATCGAAGATAACCTTAAATATAAATCCGGAAATAATAAAGGGAACTTTAAAATTCGGCCTTTTAAAAATTATTATCTTTTTAATGCTTATAAAATAAGTTAGCCGTAATATTCGTACGAATAGCAAGTTTGGAAAAAAGCAGCCGGTAAATTTATAAGCCGTTTTACTAGCGAAAACAGGTTTATAAGTAAAGGGACTAGCGAACTTATTATAGGCCTTTATATTTTCTCGATTAGCGATACGTATACCGATTAAAATTATATTATTATCCAAGAAATTATCGGTAATAAATTAAAGCTAAAAGATATTATTTTGTATTAATTTAGTAATAAAAAATTTACGTACGCCTTATATAAAATCTTATAAGATAAAATACGTAATAAAGTCGAAAAGGATAAAACTGTATAAATTAATATTATATATAAGCCGAAATAGAAAAAAACTGTTTTTATTAATTATATTCCCCCCGACGGATTTATACTACTTAAAAACCCAGATTAAAAAAATAAAAAGTTTACTAAAGTTTAATAAGCTATTAATTAAAACGGCGGATATTATAACAAATCCGGTACCTTATTAATAGCTTTATTTCCTAAGTTCTTTACCATAAAACGCGGTATACGTTTTACCGAAAAACGATTAAATACGGTATTTAATTAATTAGGTAATAAGTTTACCCGTACAGAAAAAATTTTCTTTAAGGAAATGCTATTTCGTAAAAAAACTGCTTTAACTTGGAAATGGCCGGAATATAAAAAGATTAAAAACTATGTTACGCCCTTTTACGAAATCCGTACGATCCCTTATAAAACATGGTAAGCTAAAAATATAAAAATATTAGCTAGCATAAAAAACAAATTAATCGACATACTGCAAGTCCGGATTTAAAAAGATATATTTAAATAATTTTACGTTACGTACAAAAATACTTAATTTTTCGTTTAAAAAAAGGATAGTAATTTGCAATTAATTAATTCCGTAACCAAGCTAAACGTTATTACGCTACGAAATGCGTTTATGCCAGAAAATTACGACGAATTTTTTTCAGATTTTGCTATATACTTTTTAGTAATACTGGTAAACTTTTTTTCCGGATACGATCAGGTTATTTTAATTCTTATTAGCAGAGATTATACAACGTTTTTAATACCGTTAAGGTTACTTAAAATAACAAGTTTACCTATAGGGTTTATTAACTTTATAGCTTACTTTTGTCGCGTTATTAGAAGGATTTTTGCTAATTTAATACCCAAAATAATTCGACCATTTATAAATAACGTTAAAATTAAAAAACCGAAGATACGGTATAACGAAGCTGAGATTTTTCCTAGGATTAGGAAGTTCGTCTTTAAATATATTATTAATATTAATAAAACGTTTTTAAATTATAAGTTAGCCGGCGTTATAATTAATATATAAAAGTTGTAGTAATGCTAAAAGATAACCGTTATAATCGGATTTTTTTACGGAACGAATAGTTATTAACCCGATAATATTAAAATGGTAAAAATCCTAAAGATCGGACTATGTAAAAATGTTACGGAAGTTAAAGTTTTCCTAAGGATTACCGTTTATTATCGGATTTTCGTCGAATATTATGCTATAATAGTTAACCCGTTAATACGGTTATTATGGAAAAATGCGCCGTTTATCTAGGTTTACGATTAGAACTTTATTATGTTAACCTTAAAAAAAACATTTATGATAACCTTAACCTTAATTATATTGGATTATAATCCCGACGTAAGGTTAATTATCGTAAAAACCGATTTTTGTAAAGGAAGGTTTGGAAGTATTTTAAATTAACTAATTAATAATATTAAGTATTTTGCGCATTTTAAAAATAATACCTGGAAAGGAACCGAATTAAATTATGATGCCGGCAAGTTAAAGTGTTAAGCTGTTCTTAAAATTCTAAGGCGATTTCGAAATTATATTTATAAAGTTCGATTTAAATTAAAAATTAACGTTAAGGTTTTAATAATTCAGATTAATAACTTGTTAAACTTTTTGCCTGGAGCTTTACTTATCCGATAAATCGTTTAAATAAAATAATTTAATTTCGAAATTAAGTATATCCTTAATAAAAAGAATATAGCTGCAAATGGCTTATTTAAGATTCCACCTGGGCCTTTTAACGTACTAGATGATTAATAAGAGGAAGAAGTCGATGATTTTATTAATATTTAGCTAAACGTTATTTGGCTTAATTTGATTATAACCGGGACGGCCTTTGGATTTTATAAATCTGCTTAGAAATAAGGATTTCTTATTAGAAATTAATCGGAAACGTTACAAAAATATGCAAAGTTTTTAACGGCATTAAAGCTTCCTAATTAACTTAGTATTACTCCGAGAAAAAAAAAAACGGCTTTTAAAAACGAAATTTTGAAATATTTTATTTAAAACGGTATTTTTTGGCGTAAGGCAAATAAATAATATGGTAGTTATAGGGTTATCGATACCGAGCAAAAACGCCGATTAGTAATTAGATAATGTTATAAGAAATCCGGTTATAAAGGTAAAGATTCGACCTATTGCCGTATAGCAGCTTCCTATTATTAATAAAGCATATATAGGTATATTCGGAAGGTAATATTTATGTGCCTTAAATATTAGAAAGCAGTTAATTGACGTTTTAAAGAAAGTTACGGTTTTTTGCAGTTTATCGATATAGTAGTTATCTAAGTAATCGATATTTAGTTTATACCCGATAATAATGGTTATAAAGTTATTATTAAAGCAAAATGCGAATTATTTAATTATTTAAAAATTAAGGCTTTACGATCGGTAACGTTAATAGCGATTAGGAAGTTTTTGGAGGAATATATCTTTTACCGGCACGGTATTCCGATTAAGATTAAGATAAACGGTAGCTCCGAAAATAAAAGCAAAGTTATTAAAATTTATATTATATTAAGTATTAAGCAAAAGGAAAGCGTTATTTACGTTATTTGGTATTAAGGACTTGTCGAGAAAGGATATATATCGATTATTAAAGCCTTAATAAAAACAACAAATAGTACTGGTAAAGGATAGGTTAAGTTATTACCTAAAATAGTTTTTGCGGGTAATATTACTATGATAAGTTATAGCTTAAGTTCTTATAAATTGCTATATAAATAAAGAGCCTTTTAACCGATTAAAACGGTACTGCCGATATGGAAAATTATAACCTGGGACCCGAATACTCCGAAAGCAAAGTTAATCTTATAGCAAATTCGACTTTTAAAAAGGAAAGCAAAAAACGTGATTAAAGTTACCCGGTTTATTAACGAATAAAAACGTAAAGTTGTTAAATTTGTTAATTATAAAAACCGTAACAAGATAAGGGATAAACTTTTGGAAGTGGACGACCTGGTATTGTTATATGATACGCCGTAATATATAAATATGTTTAGGAATATAAAACTTAAGTACCGCTAAACTGGACCGTATTTAATTAATAAAAATATTGATTAAGGTATTTACCGATTAAAAAAAATTAATAGGACGTTATTGTAAAAAAATTTCCCTATTAATAGATTAAAGTAATTTGTAAAAAATAAAAAAGGATATTAAAAACTAATCGATTTACAGGAAGATAATTGGACGAGACCGTTACTCGATTAATTAAGAGAAACGAAAAAAGGTACGGTTATAAAGGATGTTAAGCTACTTGAAAACTGGCAACCTAAAGCCTTAAAACCTGTAAGAACGAATATTAAGGTATAAATCTTAAATAATTAATTAAAAGGTTACGCTGTTATGAACGATAAAAATATAAATAAAAACAATCGATTAGTTAAAAAAAGGAGATTAACGCGTTTGATTACGAGAAATTAAAATATAGGAATATTATTTCCGAATAATCCCATTATTTTACCGGAACCCGATAACTTTATTATTAGCCGAAAAACTTTTTTTTAACCGATCGAGGAATTATATAAGTAAAATCGGTAATATGATTTTCGAATAATGTTTGGAATTTGTTTCCGGTAATTTTTTAAAATACCGGATAGTTACTATCGTTTAAGTCCTCGACGATTTACGGCTTTCTTTTAAAATTGGTTTTAAATACCTTAAACCGATTATTTTTAAATATATACCTGTAACCTTTAATGGACCTAATACAGTTACCGTAGGAGTTTTTAACGAAACCTGGAATCGATCGATAATTAAAAAAAAAAAATATACTGGACTAATCGGGAATTTCTAAACTATAATGTTATTTTTCGCATAGCTTATAAAGTACCAAATTAAATATTTCAAATGCCTAAATAAATAGCCTATTAATATACCGAAAATCCTTAACTAGTAATAATATAAACTAACCCGCAGGCCTTACGCGATTAATCTCGACGAAAATAATATTCATCTTAGGCTTACCTTTAAAAATAAATATTTTGGCAATCGGAAATTACGTATTAATTATTTTCCAGAAGTTTGCGCCGGTAATTCGTTATTTTAAATATCGACCTTTTACTAGACTAAGGGGAAAGGTAATTAACATAACTCCTAATATTTGCAATTAATTAGTACAATATTATCGTATAAAGTAAAAAGGAATTTATTTTGAAATGTTTGAAAATAATACGGGTTATTACAGCATATTTATCCTAATATTTAAACAGTTTATCGGTTTCGTTAAGCTTTATATAAAGAAGAGCTGAAATTCCTTAATTTATATAAAACCTAGGTAACCGATTAATAATACGAGAAATACGGATTGCAAATACTGGTAACGGAGTAGGTATAAATGATAAAATATTTCCAGAACTAGAACCAAATGTTATAAATATTGATCGACAAGTACCAAATTGCTTTACGGTATTAATAACGGGTGCCGGGCTTTTTTTGATCGATTTTATCATATTAGGGATAAAAAGATAAGGTTTAAATAACCAAAGGTTATTTATAACTAAGGTTTTAAAAGGTATTCCTTTATTATTAAAGGCTATATTACGGTACCAATATTAGAAAAAAGGAATTAGGTTATAAATAGGTACTTAACGGTATATAGGATTTTAAAGTTTACGGGCATTACCAGGGTTATATAGAGGCTTAATATTCCGATTAAGCTTTAAGGTTTTATTAACATAACAAGTAATAAGTTTAGCGAAAGTAAGAAAATTTAATACCAGTAGATTCTCTTTATAACGAGCGGATATAACATTTAACTTCTGGAGGTTATAATTAAGTTTAATAATAAAATCGGCTTTATCTTAAACGTATTTATTCTTTAGGGACGAATATCTTAACGATTTAACTAGTTACTTTAAGTTATTATTTATGCAAAAACCCTAAGGCTTAAAAGGACCTAACGGCTAACGGAAACTTATAATAAAGATAATTAATATAATAGATATATATATGTATATACGTACAAATGTTAAAAAAAAAAAGTCGAAAGGAAAAGTTGATATTAAAAGGAATTGTAAAGTTATAAAAAAAAAAAATTACAAAAGAAATATAAAAACGAAAAAAATGCGTATACGTACCTGATTATACGAATTGTAACAACTAACTATACCTTCTTATATAACTTTAAATAAAATTTCCTAGGATTTCCTTAGCGTATATAATTTTAATTAAAAAAGGCTTATACAGGCCTTATATTCCTTTAATCAATTACGTTTCCCGTTTAGTTTTATTTCTTAACGTTTTTTACATATATACGGCTTTAAGTACCTATTAATTATATCTCCAGCCTTTATATATTTATATATTCTTATATATACAGCTTCTATTTATAAATATTTATTTATATTTATTATATAAGTATTTATACCTTTTAATTAATTTAATACCGTTTATAATAATATCCTTATCTAAGAAATACTTAATAAAGCTTACCTATTATATCCTTAAATCTAAAACCAAGAAAATTAACCAGTCTCGGTCGGGTAATTTTAGTTAAACTGTTAACGTCTTTATTTTTTACATTATTAATATAAAAAGGGTAATAAAAAAGTTATATTATAAATCCTACCGGTTTAACCCCTTTTCCTAGCATATACCTTATTTAAGATTTAATCGGTCCTTTTTTATTACCCTTTTCGATATAAAAAGAATTAAATTTTGGGAATTATTAAGAATACTTTCTAAATTCGAAAATAAAACTAAGCTTTAATATAACGTTATTACTGCACCCTTTTAAAGGACCTTTATATTCTTAAACGATAAAGAATACCTCCGATTAAAGAATATCACTGGTTTAATACACTTTATCGCCTATAGTTCTGCCGAAAATAAACTGGTATATATCCCTAAAGTTAATCGTTTTATTGCCCGTCGATACTACACCCCGATAAACGAAAAATCAAAGGCTGTAATTCAAGTATCTACTTTGGATTTCGTTTGAACTATAATATATAATATTATCCAAATCGACGAAAACAAAACCTATAGTCACTAGGTAAGCATTTTACATATTTGATTAAAGCGTTTTCTGGTATTGTTCGATACTGCCCTTTTTAAAAACCAAGCTAAAAGGATGTTACGACTTTATTATAACGGATAGGAACAAGTTGGTTTTAATAATTTACTAATCCGTATTATAAAAACCAAAATTCCAATATAAACTAAAGGATAAATTTATAAAACCTAAATTACTTATTTCTTTTATATTATTATTAAGGATTTACCGTAATAAAAAATAGAAGAAAAAGGATTATAAGGCGAAATAAGTATGATTAATAGCCTTGTTACGGTAATTAGGAAATACCTAAAGTTATATTTAAAAATAGGAGATAAAAAGGTACTTAGGTATTACTAGCCGGACAAACGTTTATCGCCTATTTTAAAAAAGTTCGAATTATTATTAGTACGTTTTTTATCTTTATATATTCCTTATATTTCCGTTAATTAAATATACTTTTCCTTTTCCGACGAATTTCAATTACCATAACCTTTACTTAAAACCCGTTACGATTTTAAGGTTAAATACGTACCATATCCGCCCTTTAGTAATTAACGTATTAAAGCTATATTACGAAAAAAGTATACGATTTTATATAAATAGGTGGAAGATATTTATAAGAATACTAGGAAACGATTAGAACCTTACTTTATTTAAGGATGGCCTGGCTAGAAAAAGTATAAAAAGTTGATTAATGGCGATCTTTTTAAAGATAAAATATAGAAGGATAAGGAAAAAGCTAAGTAAAGGAAGGAATTGGCAAAGCGAAGAGGACGAAGTTCTAAGTTGAAAATACTAAAGGATAAACCGCGGAGGCAAATTTAGATTAATTAATAAGTTTTTATATATTCGTAACGTTAGGAAGTTATTTGCGTTAAGTTGTTATTTGTTTTTTACGATAGGTCGAGAACGAACTCTATCGTAAAAAAGAAGGGTTGAAATGGTGCAGGGTTTAGGGATTTAGTTTTAGGACTAGTTGATCAGTCCTATTTAGCTCTAAGGGTATTTCTAGAAGCTTTTTTCCTTCGGGCGTAACCCCGTTATTGTTCATCATCGTCGACACTCTCTTTCTACGGTCTTAACACCGATTAATACAGATTTGCGTTGTTTTATATATTGCTCCAATTATGCGCTCACCCGTAACCTTCTTATCGGATACCTACTGATCAGGACTGAGTCTCCCCGACTTAATTCAATATTGGAATATAGTTATATAATAATAAACTTAATAAATAAGTTAAAAAATAAAAAAAATAAAAAAAATTTAAAACAGGGAAAGCCTGACGTATTTATATTTAAATTTAAAATGTTAGATAATTCCGGTATTATATAATAATAAAATAAGATTATTAATAAATTTCTTATTAATCTTGCTTATATAATAGATTATAAATAATTTATAAGCAAAGAAATCGTTTAGAAATATATAGAATATTATAGAATATTTAAGAACTTTTTAAAATTTTCAGCTTATTAATCGAATTATTTATTATTTTTTAAGATTACGTAATAATTTATATTAAATTATTAATAATGATATTATTAATTTTAATTAAATAATCTAATATTAATTATTTATAAGCAAAAGAATCGTTAAAATACATTTAGAATATTATGGAATATTTAAGAACTTTCTAGAATTATCTATTTATTAATTAGATTTTTTTATTATTTTTTAAGGTTATGTAATAATTTATATTACATTATTAATAATTATATTATTAATCTTAATTAAATAATTTAGTATTAATTATTTATAAGCAAAAAAATCGTTAAGATATATATAGAATATTATGGAATATTTAAGAACTTTCTAGAATTTTCTGTTTATAAATCGGATTTTATAAATCTTTTTTATATTACGTAATAAAAATATTTATAATTTCGATTATATAATTTATTATTAATTATTTATAAGCATAAGAATCGTTAATAAAAATATAGTATTTTAAAGAATAATTACGAACTTTTGAAAATTTTTTACTTATAAAGCGAATTATTTAATTTTTTAAAAGTAGATATTAAGATATAGTAAATTATTAATTATTTATTAATAAAATATTTTTTTAATCATTTTTTATCTAATAATTACGATAAAAAATTATAAAAAAATATTAGTTAATTAGTTAGTTCAGTTAATTACTTAAACTAAACTAACTAACTAATACTAAAAACTAAGAACTAATTTTACAACCCTGTTTACGATAAAGTTCGTTTTTAACTTATAGTAAAAAATAAATAATAACTTAACGTAAATAACGTCTTAATATTATAAATATATAAAAACTGTTAGAATTCGGTGCGTTAGTATATAATAGAGTTAGTTAGCCCGTGTAATACTTACCCGAACGCGTCTTAAGTAGGTTCAGCGTACTTACTTTTTTTAACTAGTCTTTTATACTTAGAACAGATATATTCGAGATATAACTAAGTAATATATATATCTTAATATTAATAACAATTAAATTAGTACCGCGAATCCTGATATAATAATATTTTCTGGTTTTTTTAAAGAAAAATCGTAGTAAAAGCTTTTTTATTTTTATTATTTGCAGTATATCGTTATAAAATTGCAATTAACGCGTTACGAAATCTTAATTAACCGGTCTAAAGTTAGAGTAATCGGTAGCAGTTACAAGAACAAATTTATTCGGTTAAGTATATTACGTAATAAAGTTTTATTAAAACGATTAATTAATACCTTTATACGATTTTCGCATTACTTAATAAAGGGAAGCCTTAGGACTTTAAGATACTTTTACGGACCTATTAAAGTTCTATTTTAATAAGGAACGTTTTTATACGGAGATAAAGTATTTACGCAAGCAGGTTAAGCTATTAACTAATAAAGCAGTTACTAAATAAAAATAACGCTAACTAATTAAATAAAATTAACGGGCTTTAAAGGAATAACTCTGGCGAATTTATGTTATAAGTAAACTGTACAAAAATAAATTTAAACACTTTAGAGTAATATTAGCAAAGGAAGTTAACTTTTATCCCAGCAGTAATCCGTTAATAAAACCAGGATTATTAAAACCGACTAAAGTATTTAATAGGAGCTTTAAAATTATTATTAAAAGCCCGGAATATAGCGAAAAACTTAAGGAAGAAGGAAAAATAAAGAAAACGTTTTTTTTAAAAAGATTTTACGGATCCGTAGAAAAATTTAGTAACGAACGGCTTACGAATAAAAACGTTATCGTTATATTTATCGAGACGGTTTCTGTTATTATTTTTTTCGTTTTTGTTATAAAATAACGGTAAATATAACGGCGGGAAAGGCGATAACGGTAAAGAAAATAATGATAGCTTTTTTTTATCCTCTAACTCCTTGTTATCGTTTTCGGATTTAAATTCGGATTTAAATTCGGAAAACAATTTAAAACAATTCGAGTAATAATAATCGAAAAAAACGTTATTATAGCCGTAATAAGAAAGATAAGAAGAAAAAGTATAAAGAAAAGAAGTTTAAGAAAAGGGACTCCGTTTTCCGTTAGAAACGTTTTAACTTTACCTTAAATAAAGAAAATTACTTAAAGGGCTTTAAAAATAAAAAATTTTAAAAAAACGCTTTAAATTTTATATTTAAAGAGATAAGTTACGTTTAATAAATGCAACTATTAAAATAATACGTCGGGCGTCCCTGGAATTCGTTACCGGAATTTAAAAAAATTCGAAAATATTAAAAATTTTCCGTAAAGTTTATGTTGCAATTAGAAAAACCCGTTAACGCGTTTTTTAAAAAGAATCAAGCCAGTACCGTTACCATGGTAAGGATTTAATTACCTTTATTACGAAATTTTAGAAATTAATCCGTAAAGTTAAAAAATGCGGTATAAAGCTAGGTAAGGACTAATAGGTTATTATATTTTTAACCGCCGTTAAAAATAAGGCAAATAATTAATATTAAATAATAAATTTCGTGTTTTATAAGATCAATTATATAGTGTACCGTTTAATAGATAATTTTAATAACGAATTTTATTATTAAATAAAGAAGGTTAAGAGTAATAAAAATAGTAATAATAAGCCTAAAAACTAAAGTTATAACGCCTAAAGTAATAACAATAATAATAAGGGGAAGAATAACAGTAATAAGCTTTTATGAAACATTAAAAGCAAATCCTTTTATTAGAATTATAAGAAATACAGTTATTTAACTAAGGATTACCGGAAACCTAAGAAAAATAAAAATAATAATAACTAATAAAACGGTTAACGTAATAACGGACGAAACGGTAAAAACGGCAGGTTTAATAATAATAATAATAGTAATAGTAATAACGCTAACGGTAAATAACGTTTATTAAAAACGCATTTTATTCTATGTCAGATATTTATTCAGACCAATTATTAGCTCACTGAGCTACGAACCCCTTTTAGGTCGTATTAGTAACTGTTGTTAAACAGCTTTTTATCAGGATTTATATAAGGTCCTGTCCTAGCCTAGTTTTTTTGGTTACAGGGGGCTGTATTTTTATAATTACTCCTTTTCTTAAAGGCCTTAGTCCTTAAGGTTACCGCGTTACCCTTCCGTACGACCGGATTTCTATGCAGGATCTTTTTGCCTAATAGTAACTACCCGTATTTAGTTAAATTTAACAATAACGTTTTTGGTTAAGTTTTATTTAGCTAAAGCCAGAGGGAGGAGCCCTATCGTAATTTCCTCGCTAATTAAGGTAGCATAATACGTATAAGGATAAAAGGTTTAAACGCGACTTATAACTTTTAACCGATTTATTTCTGGTTTTATCGCCTTATTTTCTAGCGGTATAACTTTCTTATACGCGTTATTTTACGCAATTTTAAATTTATTTATTCGGTTTTTTCTGGCTATTTATTCGGTTTTCTAGCCTTTTAAATATTTTAGTACGTATATATTTTTAATACGACTTAATATGTGGCAAGGGTAATCAATCTTATAACACCCCCGTAACAAATGATTAGTTTGTATTAAAAAGTGCGCCTTCCGAGGGAATTAAACCATTAACCTGTTAGGCGTCGAGTAAGTCGCTGATACAATTGTTAGATATTCAGACTAATTGTTAACTTACTGAGCTACGAACCCTTTTTAGGTCATATCAGCGACTGTTGTTAAACAGTTTCTTATCAGGATTTATATAGGGTCCTGTTCTAGCCTAGTCTTCTTAGCTACAGAGGGCTGTATTCTTACATTTTAAACGGTCTTAAAGATTTATATAATCAACCTTTTAAAAGATATTAAGCTGGGTATATTGCAGAAATTAATTAATCGGAAATAAAAAAGATTATAAAGCTGTTTAATTACGTTATAGAGAATATTAAACGCATTATATAATAGGATAACGTTTTAAAGGGCGTTGCCGTTTCTATTAAAGAAGGCGATATATACGCGCCTAGTAATATAACTAATAGTAAACTAGTATTACGTTTAAAAGCAAATATAAAGTTAATTACGGAAAACTTTAACGTAAAATTTAAAAACAAGTATATACGAGATAAACCCCAAGTTTTAATCCTTTAATCGCATAATATATATAAGGAAAACCGTAACGAAATATTATAAAATTCGGAAATTAACGTATTTATTATAAATAACGTTAAAAATTATTTTCCGAAATAATCGTTAAATATACGGGATAAAAAGTTTATAATTATTATTAAAGGAAAATTAATATAAGCCGAAATAATTGGCATAGTTAACTAAAACCTTAAAAAAATTAAAAATAAATGCAATTCGATTATTTTACGATATACATTATACGTACTTATATTCCCGTGACGAATCTTTTCTAATAAAGTTTTTTATAAATAAAAGGAATACCTTAACCAAAATTACTTGATTAATAATAACAATACGAAGTTAACTATAATAAACGTCCTTAAGAAAATTTTTTTTTTCTAAATATACAGACAAAAAGAACTTTTTATAAGCAGCTTAACTAACGAAATCTATTAGGGATACATACTAGAAATAATATAAGGTAAAATAAACGAAATTTTAAAGATCTTATAAGCCTTTATTATTAATAAAAAAGTTTTAATAACAAAAACAATTTTAAAGAAGTTCGTTTTCTAGCATTACCGTCTGTATTATCTTAATAATAAACGGTTAAAATAAATTATTAAAATAATTACAAGAATAAATTTAAACGAAACAAACGTTAAATCGATAGTTTATAAAATTTATAATCGAACTAAAATTATTAAGACATTTTCGAAGAATCCTTAGAAAAAAGAAATATACGTTAAGGAATTATTTTAATATAATATAGGTCAAATTAAGCCCGTTACGATCGACGGCAACGCATATTATAATCTAATTATAAATAACGTTAGCCGTTACCGTGTTTTTAAAATATATAAAACTAAGGATAAAATTTAATAACATTTTTATTTATATATAATAAACGTAAAAACCAGGTTAACCCTATATAATAAAACAATTAAAACTTTCCGTATTAATAAAGAAAAAAGATTTAAAAAAAATTATTTAAAACTTCTTACGATATCGAAAAAATGAAATTAATTAATTTTAATTTATATAATTAATACCAGAATAACGTCCCGAAACAAAATATATAAATCGTTTAAAATAACGCTTACATTACGGTTATCTAAATACGTATCCCGACCTATTTTTAGAATTACTTTATAAAAACAATAACTTATACCTTAAATGGTATTAAATAATTTATAATTAACTATATTATACTATAAGAATATTATAATTAAGTATTAAGCAATAAGGAATAAACGAACAAATCGGATAATGCGCATTTACATATTATCGACAGCCGTTATACGGTCCTAATCGATAAAAACTATCGAATTAAAACAAGAAATCTGAAAATATAAAATGTTAAAAATTTATTTTTAAGTTATTAAAGTACTAATAACTATAAAGTTAAATTACTAAAAGGTAATCGTTTCCTAGTTATACCGTATATACGAATTTATAAAAAAATAAATATAACAAATAAAACGGATAAATTACCCGACCCGAAAAACGATATAGGGTTTTTATTTTCTTATATATAATATAAATTCCTTTATTAACCCCGAAAAAAAAACCTTAACGTTTATAATTATAATAATAACATTATATTAAACGATTAAATAGATAACGAAACGAAAACCGTAAAACGGAAACGGGCCAAATTAAAAAAGGTTAAACCCGAATTATATATATATAAGGCATTTAACGAAGACCTTAAAATTATAACGGCCTTAACCTAAAAAATCGTTAATCCTTATCCGGATATTTATAACCTTAATTTCTTTAACAAATCGAAAAATAACTTTTACGGAAATTTAAACGATTACGATATATAAGGTCGTTAAGTTCAAGCCGTATTATCCAGGCTAAGCTAAAAATACGAAATAATTATACCAATAATTAATACGATAAATACTTTACCCAGTATTTTCGAATACGGCAACTATTAATAATTTTTACAGTAATAATAAATTATACGTTTCGGTTACGAAAAGCCTTATCCCGAAACCAATTACGTAATGCCAACAAGTTTTAACCCTGATAAACCTTATACCCTTTAACTAGTTCGGTAAAGGGAATCTCTTAAAATGCAATAACTTAAAAGATATTAAGCTTTTCGCGGTAAACCTTAAGTCCGTATAAAATAATTGCTTTACAACCTTTTACCAGTTTTACAATTTTAATTTCAATCAATCCTATAATACCTTTTCGAATCTTTATTAATCAAAATAATTAAAATATACCGGGTAATTCCTATTACAAAATACCGGTATTTTATAATTGTAAAATTTTTACAGAAAACGTTTTTCTTAAGGTCTTTAAGTTTAATAAAACTTTAAAACAAACTAAAAATATCGATACCTCCGTCGATTTAATTAACTTTTCCCAAAAAAATCGAATTTTACTTTTAATTTTCGGATATAATTTAATTTATATAAATAAAAATAATTAAAAATTAGACGATTTTATAATAAAAAACATCGACCATATAGAAAAATTGCTAAAAAAAGCTGGATATAAACGGTAAAAAGCTTAAAAATTTCGAAGTTCAATTTTTAATTCGATACGAACTAGAAAATTACGAACGATAATTTATCCGGCTGTTCCGGATTGCGAAAACCATCCAGAATTCAGTTAAAAATAATCGTCGATAAGGGCATAACAAGGCAATCTATAAGAAAGTTAAAGCTTGATAAAACTTAGCAACCGATACCACAATCTATCTATTTATTCAATTTTATTTCACGGTCACGTCTCCTTTAAAAAGAACGATTACGATATAATTTAATAAATTTACTAACGGATATACGTATATATCATATTTAATAATAACATTTACCATTTATTTAGCATAAATAACAACGGATTTAGTTTTAAGAAAATTATAACCAGCTTTAAATAAAATATATAACTTAAAGCTATTTATAAAGAGATTAAGAAAAACTTATAACGGGGAATTTTTGCATTTAGATTAATAACTAAAACTATTAAAAGTTACTTAATAAATATTAAATAAATTTTGAAAAAAAAAATATACGTTAACGGGCGAGCTAAGGAAATATAAGGCTCGTATCGTTATACGTAATTTTACTTAATAAAAAGGAATCGATTATAACGAAACAACTATAATTATTATACGTATAATATATTAATATATCCTTATAGCGCTTATAACGCTTATAAAGTAATATATCTAGTAAATTAATTTTATCGTTATGTACTTAAACGGTAATTTAAAGAAATAAATTTTTATAAAACGTTTTCCTTTATTATAAAAATATTGCGATATATATTTAAATAAAAAACAATATTTTAATTTTACGTTTAAAAAATTATTAAATTAATACACTCCTTATATAGGTTGAAGCAAGCCGGTGCCGTATAACAAAAAAAAATCCGAACGATATTTAACAAATACGGCTTTAAACTATTATTATTTAACGATATAATATACCTTAACGTAAAAACCCGTAACGTAATTACTTTATACGTCGATAATTTTTTACTTTTCGGCCTTAATAAAGTACGTTTAAAGGTTATAATAAACGTTATCGCCGGTAACGTCCCAATAAATAACTTCGAAACGGTAAATTGATACCTCAGTATACGTATTATTCGATTTTCCGAGATAAATAACGTTTATCTCGACTAGAAATAATATATTAATAAGGCGTTAGTAAACTTAGGTATTAATAATATAAAAACAAAATTAACCTTTTTTATTAAGAAATATTTAAATTACGTAATATATTATAAAGGTAAAATTAATATATAAAATATTTTCGACTACGTTAATTTTATTAATAAGTTTAACTTTTTTAATTATATAACTAAACCAGATATAACGTTTATAATATTTATTTAAGCGCGGTTTATAAGTAACCCGTTTTTTAAATATCGAGAATATATTAAACGTTTTTTAAGGTATTTAAAAGGAATTTCGAAATTATTTATTCGATATTAAAAACGAAACGAAAAATATCTTTATTACGTTTATAATAAACTGGGACTATTTATAGCAGTTAATACAAATTTTATAAATAATCCCGCTATAGTTAAGTTTATTATTAATTACGTTTTATTTATAGTAAAAAACCCGGTAACGTAAATATTAAAATAATAGCAAGTTGTTATAAGATATATTTCGGAAATTAAATACGTAACATTAAGTACCATAATTACCGAAATAATGCGCGTACGGATTTTTTTTGAAAAACTTAGTTTTCTATCTAAAAACCTTATTACCGTCCTCGAAAACTATAACGGTACGAAAAAGTAGGTTAAAAAAATGCTATGTTACGAAAAAAACGTTATATACGTATTAAATATTATTATATACGTTAGGAAATCCAGGAAAACCGAATAAAGGTTAAGTATATTAAGAACGTAGAAAACCTTATTAACGGATTTATTAAATTATTAGATAAAATAACATATAATAAGTTTGTTATTAACTTAAGTTTTAAAAACGTTTAAGAGGTACTTAAGATTTAGTTAAAGTAACTAATAAAAAAATAATTTTGCTAAATTCCCTTTATACGGAAAGAAAGGCGTTCCTTTATTAAAACCTGTTTTTCGTTATTAAAAACGACAATTACGGCATTTTTTTATAATTACTCGAAAACATTTATTTACTTATTAATTTTAAAGCTTTAATCTTTTATAAACTTACTTATTTATATTTGCTTATAACCTTTTACGTTAGTTTTTACCTAAGGGCGCTAATATCTTATATATAGCTTACAGCTAGTTAATATCCTTTAACTAACCGGAAAAAAACCTTTACTCGATAGCTTTTTGTAAAGAGAAACTTAAAAAGTAACAATTTTAATTATTTACTAGTATTACCGTTAAAAAATAGATCCGATTTTTAGAGCTATAAAACTTATAACGCAGCAGGTTAACGTAATAGAACGTTTTCCTATATTAACGCCTAACTTAATCCGAAACGTTTCGGGAAAAGTAGGTTTTACGGCCCGGCGCGGTTGTAACGGAACGGTAAAGTAAGGAAGCCGGCTATTTAATATAATAAGTTAGTATAACGTATAACTTAGTTTTTGCGCAAAGGTTAAAAGTTTAATTCCGAATTATGTAAATTGTTTTTTATTACTTTTTTATTAGTTTTTAGCAGTTTTTTATTAGTTTTTTGCATAGAAGTTAAGGTTTAATTCCTAAACGTATTAGTTAAAAATTTTTCCTAAAGTTTTCGAGTGCATATATAACGTAAAAGGGCGTATTAGGATTCGGTACGTTGGTATGTAACAGGGTTGGTTGGCCCGTACAACGTTTACCCGAACGCGTCTTAAGTGGGTTCAGCGTACCTACCTTTTTTAGCTAGTTTTTTGCACCTAAAATAGATATATTCGAGACATAACTAAGTAATATATATATCTTAATACCAATAACAGTCTGATTAGCACCGCGAATCCTGACAAAAACCTATTAATTAAAATAAGTTCGCTTTCGTAATTTATGTTTTAAAATCTTTAACTTAAAACTTTATCCTTTTTATTTTATTAACTCTTTCTTTTATTTTACTTTCTTTCTATCTTTTTACATCTTATTCTTAGGAAAATTATTATTAATCGATTTCTTATACTTTTTCTAACTAGGCTATTCTTAGATAAAATAAGGTTCCGTTTATTTCTTAGTACTTTTATAAATATTTTCTATTTATCTATATAACGTCATATTTTTTTTTGTACCTTAACTATAGCCCGTTAATTATTAAGAAACGGTTGTAATATATATTTAACTTTAAAGTTATAACGTATTTTAAACGGTAATTATCGTAATTAAAATTCGTTAAAGGAAAAAGGATAAATTTAATTAACAGAAGTATTAAAAACGTATAAAAAACGTATTAATAGTAATTCGAATTTTTTCGAAATAGATAATAAGTGTTTATCCGGCGAGTAATATTTAAATATTTTTTTTATTACCTGCGTTTAAATATAATCCTAGATACTTTTTAATTATCGTAATAAAACTATTAATTATATTCATTTCGCCTTATAATCCTTTTATTTTATTCCTAATTACGGTAAATCCTTAACTATAATATATATAAAAACAATTTAAATTTTATATATTTATCTTTTAATTTTTATTATACGGACTAGTAAAATACTAAAACCAACCTATTCTTATCCGTTATAATAAAGTTATAATATTCTTTTAATGCGGTTTTTAAAAAGAAGAATATTAAATAATACTAGAAAACGTTTTAATCGAATATATAAAATATTTACCTAATACCTATAAGTTTCATTTTCGTCGATTTAGATAATATTATATATTACGATTTAAATAAAATCTAATGTAAATACCTATATTACCGCCTTTAATTTTTTATTTATCGGATTATAATATTAACGGGCAATAACATAATTAACTTTACGAATATATACCAGCTTATTTTCGGCAAAACCTTACACGATAAAATATATTAAGCTAGTAATTGTCTTTAATAGGAAGTATTTTTTATTATTTCAACATATAAAAGTTTTATACAAAGGTATAGTAATAATATTATATTAGAACTTAACTTTATTTTTAGACTTAAAAGATTTTACTAATACTTTCTAAAGTTTAATTGCTTTATATTAAAAATACTAATAAGAAAAAACCGATTAAATTTTAAATAAAATATATACTAAGAAAACGAATTAAACCGGTAAAATTTATAATATGGTTTCTTTATTATCCTTTTTATATTAATAATATAAAAGATAAAAACGATAACAGTTTAATTAAAGTTTCCAATTGAAATTTTTTAAATTTCTTAATTTTAAATTTAAAAATATAATAGGCAGGTTTTATTAAACATTTTTTAAATAACGATATTATAGTAAACGATACGAAATTATTTAAAAAAGTATAAATACTTGTAAGATAAATATAAATAAATATTTATAAATAAAAGTTATATATATAAAAATATATAAAAGTATAAAAGCTAAAAATATAACTAATAAATATATAAAGCTATATATATATATATATATATAAAACGTTAAAAGATAAAACTAAACGGAAAAAGTAATTAATTAAAAGAATATAAAACCGGTATAAGCCTTTTTTAATTAAAATTATATGCGTTAAAAAAATCTTAAGAAGATTTTATTTAAAGTTATATAAAAAGTATAATTAATTATTACAACTCGTATAATTAGGTATATACGTATACGCTTTTCGTTCGTATACATTTTATAACCTTTTTAATACCGATTTCTCCTTTTAACTTTTCCTTTTTAATACCTATTTTTATATATGTATCTATTATATTAATTAGCTTTATTATAAGTTTCCGTTAGCTATTAAATTTATTTAAAGCTCAAGGTTTTCGCGTATATAATAATTTAAAATAATTAGTTAAATTATTAAAACATTCGTTTTTAAAAAATAAAACGTTTAAAATAAAACCGATACTATTATTAAGCTTAATTACAATTTCTAGAAATTTAATATTGTATTTGCTTATCGTAAAGAAAATTTGCTTATATTAAATCTTCTTATTTTTACTAAATCTATTACTCGTTATATTAATAAAATTTAAAACTTAATCGGGGTATTAAGCCTTTATATAACCGTAATAATACCCGTAAATCTTAAAATCCTATATACCGTTAAGTACCTATTTATAACCTGGCTCTTTTTTAATATTAGTACCGTAATATAGCTTTTAATAATAAAGAAATACCTGTTGAAACTTTAATTATAAATAATTATCGATTATTTAAACATTATTTTTTATTTTTAATATAATAAAATCCATTAAAAAAACCCGATACCTGTTATTAATACTATAAAACAGTTTAATATTTATCGATTAATATGTATAATATTTAATTTTAATTTTAAAAATATTTTTTTACTTCTACTTACTTTATTACTAGCATTTATGATTTGTATTTTTCGTATTATTAATCGGTTATCTATGTTATATCTAACCTAATATATTTTAACTTTTCTTTATATAAAATTCGATAAAACTAATAGATTATTTAAATATTAAAATAAATATTTTAAAATAAATTGTACTTCGTTATATATAATAATATTATATTAATTATAGTTTTTCTCTGTTTAATAAAGAGTTAATACTTAAAATAACGAATTATTAATATAAATTTCTAGAAAATAATTAATACGTAATTTCCTATTATAAAAATATTTATTTTTAAAAGTAAACTTAAATTAAATATTATCTTCGTTAAAATTAATTCCGTAAAACTTGTAAATTAATATATATTATTATTATATAAAACCGTTTAATATATTAATAAATTATTTATTTAAATATTTAAAGTACTTAACTTAATATTTTATAAATTATACGAATTTCTTTAAAAAAAAGTAACCGTAAAACTAAATTAAACAAATAAATAAATTATGCCATTAGTTACTAAGCTTTATTAAACCCCAACTTTTTTATAAACGTTTTACTTTAAGGTAACTTTAGATTACCTAATTATGCCCTTATCGACGACCATTTTTAACGGAATTCTAGATAATTTTTCTAATCCGGAATAACTGGATAAATTATCGTTCGTAATCCTTTAGTTTATATCGATTTAAAAGTTAAATTTCGAAATTTTTAAATCCGTTATCGTTATTTTCTAATTTTGTTAATAATTTTTCCATAAGCCGGATATTTTTTAACTTAAATTTACGCAAAAATCGATTATTTCCGCCGTTTTAAATTAAATCGTATCCGAAAATTAAAAATAAAATTCGATTTTTTTCGGAAAAGTTATTAATATCGATAAAAGTATTAATATATTTTATTCGGCCGATTATTTTATTTAAGTTAAATAACGTAATCGAAATCGTTTCCGTTAAAATTCCGGAAATACGGAATATTATAAGGTTGTTAAGTTTAAGCCGTATTATCCAGGCTAAGTTAAAAATACGAAGTAATTATACCAATAATTAATATAATAAATACTTTATTTAATATTTTCGAATACGGTAATTATTAATGGTTTTTACGGTAATAATAAATTATACGCCTCGGTTACGAAAAACCTTATTCCGAAACCGACTATTACGTAATGCCGATAAATTTCGACCTTAATAAACTTTATACCTTTTAGTTAATTTAGCAAAGGGAATTTCCTAAAATATAATAATTTAGGAAATATTAAGCTTTTCGCAATAAACCTTAAGTCCGTATAAAATAACTGTTTTATAACTTTTTACTAATCCTATAATAACTACCTTTAACTTCGATTAATTTTACAATTTTTCGAATTCCTATTAATTAAAACAGCTAAAATATACCGGGCAATTTTTATTATAAAATACCGGTATTTCGTAATTGTAAAATCTTTATAGAAAATATTTTTTTTAAAATTCTTAAATTTAATAAAACTTTAAAATAAATTAAAAATATCGATACCTCCGTCGATTTAACCGATTTTTCTTAAAAAAATCGGATTTTATTTTTAATTTTCGGATACGATTTAATTTATATAAATAAAAATAATTAAAAGTTAAACGACCTTATAATAGAAAATATCGACCGTATAAAGGAATTACTAGAAAAATTGGATATAAGCGGTAAAAAGCTTAAAAACTTCGAAATTTAACTTTTAGCTCGATACAAAAAGGATTACGAACAATAATTTATCCGGCTATTCCGGATTGCGAAAACCGTCCAGAATTCGGTTAAGAATGGTTGTTGATAGGGGCATAACAAGGCAATCTGAAATCACCTGTAAAAAAGTTAGGGCTTAATAAAACTTAACAACCGATATTATAATCTATCCATTTGTTTAATTTTGTTCTACGGTTATGTCTCCTCTAGGGAGAAAATACGGAATATTAAAACTTTATATTTAGATTTAGCCGGTATATTTTAATTGTTTTAATTAATAAAAATTTAAAAAAAAAAGCTTTAAAATTAATCGAAATTAAAGAAAATAAGTAGTTTAAAATTCCTAACCCTTTTTCTAGCTAATATTTAATATTTTTAATTGTAAAACTAGCAAAAAGTTACAAAGTAACTATTTTATACGGACCTAAGGTTTACTGTAAAAAGCTTAATATCCTTTAAATTATTATTTAAAATTCTCCCCGCTAAATTAGCTAAAGGGCATAAAATTTATTAAGGTTGAAATTTATCGGCATTACGTAATAATCGGTTTCGGGATAAAGCTTTTCGTAATTAAAATATAATCTATCGTTACCGTAAAAACTATTAATAATTACCGTATTTGAAAATATTAGGTAAAATATTTATTATATTAATTATTGGTATAATTATTTCGTATCTTTAGCTTGGCCTGGATAATACGGTTTGAACTTAACGACCTTGTATAAATTATACGAAAAACGATATTACGATTTAAAAATCCCCGATTAATCCTGTATGTTTCCTTTTTTAATTATGAATCGATTTTAAGTTTCGTTAAGAGGTTTTACGGTAATTATATTAAATTTATTTAGGGCTGTAAATATATATTTAAAAACAACTGATTTAAAGTTTTTAAAGCTAGTTTTAAAAAAAGGCTGTAAATTGTCGAAAACTTAAACAATAATAATTATCTAGTATTTTAAAAAAACTACCGGCAACGAATTTTAAATATTAATCGAAAATTATATTTCCGATTTTATTGATGTAATTTTTCGATAGGATAAAAAAGGTTTTTTCTATTTATAATAAATTTAATAGGAAATAATATATTTATATTTGAATTTCTCATAATTAAACGCGTTAATTTCCTTTTTTTATCCTTTATAAATTATTTTAATTTATCAATAAAAAATTTGCTTATAATAACGTTTTATTCATTTTTTTAATTAATAAATACCTTTACTAATAATTTTATTAATTAAATACGGTTTAATTTCATAAAACTTAAGTCTTATATTCTTAAATATATTTATATATTACAGTATACTATATAATAATACTAATTTATTTATTTTCAAAGATTTATCGCTTATTTTATCACGGTTCTTGTAATTAACGAATTTCATAGCCTTACATCTTTATTTGCTAGTAAATTAAGTAACTTTAGTTATATCTTTTACCTTTTATAAAAAAAGAATATTTAAGTTTTAAGTTATAATTCTTTATATCGGCAGCACTATTTCGATCTGTTAAAAGACTTTTTATTTATATAATAATTTATAAGAACTTAAGCTATAACTTGTTATAATAATATTATCCGTAAAAACTATTTTAAATAAAAGCTTAACCTATCTTTTACTAATACTATTTATCGTTTTTATTAAAGTTTTAACAATTAATATATATTCTCTCTTAATAAATTCTTAACGCTAAATAATATAAATAACGTTTTTCTTCCGTTCGATATTTAACGCAGTACAAACTTTAATAACCTCGCCTTTATTTTTATAATTACCGTTTATTTTAATTTTAATTGAAATATTATTCCGGTAAAACTTTTTTTAATACTTGTTAATTATTACTAACGTTATTAATCGTAAAGCTTTAATTTTTAAATCACTTTATAACTATTATCGTTAAGTATAAATTAAATATTAATTATTTGGATAATAATTATATTAAGAAGCTGTTAAAAACCGTAATTTTTTTCGAAATGTTAATTAACCGCTTTTAATATTTAAAGTACGTAAATATCGCTTTCCGAATATAGTTATATATATTTTACCAATAATAAAAAGCTATTATACGGCAGTAAATTAAATTTTTACGTTTATAATTACATTTTTTATAATATTATTTAATTATTAATTAACATTTTTCCTCGGTGTTAATAACCTTATAATTATTATACTAATTATTCGCTTTATACTAAAAAATATCGTATTAAATAAAATATTTTAAAACCTTATTTTTAAAAGCTATCTTTTACATTTTCGGGACGGTATTAAATTAATTAAGAAATTTTAATATTACAAAAAAGTTCGTATACTTTTATAATATTTTAGCCTAATTTCTAATAAAAAGTTTTTATTCTTAAGTAAATTTATAAAATCCAAAAACCGTTCTAATTATAATTAAATTAAGCCGAATAACGTTTAACTAAATATTAATAAAGTTAATAACTTTTTTTTTATTAATTATTTAACGCGTTAAAAAACCCGGGTAAATTTTTAAATAATCTATTCGTAACTATATTTTTCTTATTAAAAATATAGTTAATTTCGAAATCGAATTATTTTATTTAAAAGATTTATTAAATAAATAAAGTTTTAACTAAAAAGCTTAATAAATTATTATTTTAAATTATTAAAATCTTAATATTAATTTTTAGCTTAAATCGAATTTCGTAAATATAATTTCGAAATCGCCTTAAAATCTTAAAAACAACTCGATATTTTAGCTTGCCGGTATTATAATATAATTGGGTTCCTTTTTAAGTATTATTTTTAAAACGCGCGGAATATTCGATATTATTAATTAATTAACTTAAAATACCTTTGATCTTTTTTTATAAAAATCGGTCTTTATAATAATTACCTTTACGTCGGATTTATAATTTAATATAATTAAGATTAAAATTATTTTAAATACTTTCTTTATAATTTCTATGGCCTAATAGCTTAGTAGTCGCGAGCCTGGGTGTCTTTTTTAATTACGACAGGCTTAGGTACCCTATTTCGGTTAGTTTTAAGAAATAGTTAGTTCAAATCCAGCTTAAGTTACCGTTCTTTTAAATACCGCCAGCTTAAAGGAGCTGACTAATTAGGGTTTCGGCTCCGCTACCGTGTCGGCGATAATTAAGGGGTGGCTGGGAACTAGTTACGATTAAGGGCGTTAGGAACTAATTAATTAATCGGGTATATCTATCGTTAGTTACCGTATTACATAACCCGTATTACGTTTTTCCGGCTTTTAGCTAAGAAAAAACGGTTTTTAAAAGGGTACTCCCCGGTTACGTTTATACAGAACTATTTATATATATATATGTAGTAAACGGATTAGCTTATACATAGCTAGATACTATAATAGTACTTTACCTTATAATTTCTATAATAAAATATTAATTAAAACCTTAAAAAAAGGGTACATTTTTTCGTAATAACCGTATTAACGGGTTAATTATTATAATATAATATTTAACGAAAATTCGATAATAAACGGTAATCCTTAAAAAAGCTTTAATCTTTATAACTTTTTTATATAATCCGATCTTTAAGATTTTTACCACCTTGATATTATTAAATCGACAACTATTCGTTCTATAAAAAATCGAACTATAACGGCTATTTTTTAATACTATTAAAACTTTTTTATACTAATTATAACACCGGCTAACTTATAATTTAAAAACGAACCTTTTAATCCTAAATTTCTTTTTAACTTTATCGTACCGCATTTTCGGCCTTTTAATTCCGATGTTATTTATAAATAATCGGGTTACTTCAGGTATTAAATTAATAAAAACTCTTTCGATAACGCGATAAAAATAAACCATAAAATTAATAAACCTTATATATAAACTTATTATTTTAAACAACCTTAGGGATATTAAAAACGTTATATAATCTTAACTAGCAAATAATTAAAGTAACTTAATTATATCTAAAACAAAGATTTCTTAATATTATTAAAAAATATATGGCAAAATTTAAAAAATATTCGTCGTAATTTTTTAACATAAACGCGTCTCGTAACGTAATAACATTTAACTTAATTACGGAATTAATTGACCTTAAACGATCTTTTTTTAAATAAAAAAACAAATACTTTTATACGTAACGTAGAATTATTTAAATATACTCTTTTAAATCCGAACTTGTAATATATCGATTAATTTATCCTTTATATTAACTAGTACCATTATATCTGAAATTTACTATACGTTATAAAAGAACCGTACGAATCTTATAAAAAACGTAATATAATCTTTAATCCTTTAACATTCCGGCCATTTTCTAATTAAAATAATTTTCTTACAAAATAATATTTTCTTATAAATAGCTTTTTCCGTACGGATAAACTTATTACATAATTAATTAAAGACCGCAATTAATCGCTTTTCGGTAAAACGTATACCGCGTTCTATAATAAAAAACTTAAAAAAATAAAATTATTAATAAAATACCGAGTTTGTTAAAATATCCGCCGTTTTAATTAATAACTTACTAAATTTTAATAAATTTCTTATTTTTTCAATTAAACTCTCCGGGTAATATAAATCCATTAAAAAGAACATAATTAATAAAAATTGTGATTTATTTCGGTGTATATATTATATTAATTTATATAACCTTATCCCTATTAACTTTATTACGTGTCTTAACTTATAAAATTCTATATAAAACGTACGTAAACTTTTTATTACTAAATTAATATAAAATAATATTTTTAAACTTTAATTTATCGTTAATAACTTTTTAAACGATAATATAATTCTAATTAATATACATATTATTAATCGAAAAAAATAAAAAATCTTATAATAAATTCGTTTATCTTTTTATTTATAAACTTATTTTCGCTAATAAAAAGGTTTATAAATTTATCCGCAATTTTTTTCAAACTTTTTATTCGTATAAATATTACGGTTAACTTATTTTATAAGTATTAAAAAAATAATAATTTTTTAAGATTAAATTTTAACATTCCCTTTATTATTTTCGATTTTATTATAAAATTAAACCCTAATATTAACGGTTACGTTGTATAGTTATCGTTAATAAAAAAAATCATAATTAATTTTTTCAACAGTTAATTAATTAAAAACTTTAATTATATTTTTAAATTAAATCCTTTCGTAAAAATTTAAGTTTATATATATTACTCTCTTCCTAGAGAAAACGTACTGTAGAACCAAATTAAACAAATAAATAAATAATGCTATCGGTTATTAAGCTTTACTAAACCCTAACTTTTTTATAAGCATCTTATTTTAAGGTAACTTTAGATTACCTAGTTATACCCCTATCGACGATTATTCTTAACGGAATTTTAAACGGTTTTCGTAATCCGGAATAACCGGATAAATTATTATTTATAATTTTCCAGCTTATATCGATTTAAAAGTTAAATTTTAATTTTCTTAAACCCGTTATTACTATTTTTCAGTTTTACTAATAATTTTTCTATAAGCCGGATATTTTTTAATATAAGTTTGTACAAAAATCGATTATTTCCGCCGTTTTAAATTAGATTATATCCGAAAATTAAAAATAAAACCTGATATTTTTCGAAAAAGTTATTAATATTAATAAAAATATCGATATATTTTACTTAGTTAATTATTTTATTTAAATCGGATAATTTAATTAAAACTATTTCCGTCGAGATTCCGGAAATACAGAATATTAGAATATTATATTCGGATTTAACTGGTATATTTTAGCTATCTTAATTAATAAAGGTTTAAAAAGATGCCTTAAAATTAATTAAAGTTAAAAAAATAATTAATTTAAAATTCCTAACCTTTTTTCTGGTTACTATCTAATACTTTTAATTATAAAACTAGCAAAAAGTCTTAAAGTAACCATTTTATACGGACTTAAAATGTATTGCGAAAAGTTTAACATCTTTTAAGTTATTATTTAAGATTTCCCTTATAAAACCAGTTAAAGGGCATAAGGTTTATTAAGGTTAAAGCTTATCGGCATTATATAATCGGTTTTAAAATAAGGCTTTTTACGACAGAAATATAATTTATCGTTATCGTAAAAACTATTAATAGTTACCGTATTCGAAAATATTAGGTAAAGTATTTATCGTATTAAATATTAATGTAATTACTTTATATCTTTAGCTTAGCCTAGATAATACGGCTTAAAACCAACGACCTTGTATATATATTACTCGAATTTACCTTATTACTAACTTATATTTTTTATATAAAATGCAATTATAATATTAAATTCGGCTCCGGTATTAATAACGTTATTAATTAAAATTTCGCTCTTTTTATCATTTACTTTAATTATAAATTTAAATAACGGGATAATATATTTAATTATATTATATTATTATATTAATAAAACGCTTACTTTATTTTTACTTTCGGCTTTATATTTAATATTTAAAATAAAAGTTTTAAAATTCTATTATTTTCTCTTTAAAATATTAAAACCTTAAATTCCGACTTTAATTATTTTAATTATTTCTTTATTTTTATAACTAAATATTTTAAATCTCTTATTAATTATAAAGTTTTTAAATGTTTCGTTAAAATCCGGATAAGCTTTTATTAAATCGGCCTAGGTAATTTTAAATTTCCTTTTAATATTTTCCTTAATTTTTAATTTTTCAAACTTCATAAACCCCTTATTAATTAACCTATTATAATTAATAATATCGTCCGTTTAAATACCGGTATTTATATTTATAAATAATAATCTATCTTATATAATCTTATTATTATCGATTTTATTCCTGTTTATATTATTATTAGGTTTTTTTCCTTAATACGCTTAATTATTTATGTAATAAAACTTTGTTATATACCGACGAAAAAAATATTCAGCTTTCTAAAAACTAAATTATATATCGTATTTATTTATTCTTTTCGTAAAATACGGCTTTACCAGTTAAATATAACACCTAATATAAAATAAATAAACCGATGGCGTAAAATTTCCGTAAAGTTATCGGCCGTATATATAACATTAACATATAAATTTATAACGTTTATATTAATAAAAAACCGGTAAAACTATTAGATAAAAATAAACGTTTCGTTTTAAATAGTTAAATATTCGAAAAACTAAGATATTTATTTTAATCCTTTTAATATATTACCTATATTTAATTAATTAAATAAAAATATATATCAAAACTTATTATAAGCGATTTTAAAACTTATATATCGTTATTTTAGCTTATAAGGTTATGTTATTATTATATTAGCGGAAAAAGAGTAACGGGTTAAAACCGGTGCTAATCGTAATTTTAAACTATCTCTTACTTTTAATAATTAATATCCTGTCTTAATTAAAACTAAAGCTATATTAAAAAGTAAGGATTTTAATTTTATATTTAATTATATAAAATAAAATAATAGAGACTTCGTAATTAATATATACTTTAAAAGTTGCTATTAATAATTTTTATGAATTTATATAAAACGGTATTAAACGAACCTTAAAAATTATAACTTTTTATTAGGCCTTATTTTAAAGGTTTTATTATTTTTATAGGTAATATTTTTAAAAAGATTTAGTTAATATATTAAACCTTTAACAGATATTTCTTAATTAAAAACTTTAACTGTAGTTACGGCTGCTGCGCCGCAGGCGCAGCCATAACCTTTAAAATGGGGTCCTAATCGCGATGAGGTAACGTTCCCCTAGGTGGCGCCAGGCTAGAGGAGCTAGAAAAGCTAGATTAACTTGGAACTTCGGCTCCGCCACCGTGTCGGCGACAATTAAGGAGCTGGGGGCTCTTAAAACCAGTCGCGATTAGGCGCTTTAGGAATTAATTAATTAAATCGTATACGTAACCGTTTATTACCGTATTAAAAAACCTCCTATTAATTTACCTGAGCTAACCCAGGCCCCGCTTATTAATAACTTATATACTACTTTTTTTTTTGCTAATTAAAATACGTTTTCCCGTATTACGTAAATAAGGCCTAAGTTATTATTATACTAACGAAAGTCCCGTTTAATACGTTTTTAATAAAATTATTAATTTTCCTTTAATTTTATTTAAAAAAACTAAAAATTTATATAAAAAAAACTTTATACGGACTTAAGGTTTACCGCGAAAAGCTTAATATCTCCTAAGTCATTATATTCTAGGAGATTCCCCCTGCCGAACCAGCTAAAGAGTATAAGGTTTATCAGGGTCGAAGCTTATCGGCATTACGTAACAGTTGGTTTCGGGATAAGGCTTTTCGTAACTAAGGCGTATAATTTATTATTACCGTAAAAACCATTAATAATTACCGTATTTAAAGATATTAGGTAAAGTATTTATTATATTAATTATTAGTATAATTATTTTATGTTTTTAACTTAGTCTGGATAATACGGCTTAAACCTAACAACCTTGCATATAAAAAAAACTATTACGTAACCTATTTAACCTCGATAAATATAAAACTTTATATACGTATTAAATTTAAGGTAATATATATACAGGATTTTTTTTAATTTTTTTAAATTAAAAATATAGTTAATACGGCTAAATTTAATTTTAGAAAATAAATAACCGTAACGCTCTTATAGTTATAACAATATAACTATCGGTTATATTATAATATACCGGGTTTCCGTAATATATTTAATATAAAAAAAACCCGTCCAGTAATTTTTTCGACCGTACGGGTTATAGTTATTACGTTATAGTTATAAAAAAATTAAAACTAACTAAGTTTAAAACGTTTTTATAATTATAATAACGTAACTATTACGTATATTATTTTATTATAAACCTTTTAAAAGAAATTTAATAACATATTAAATAAGCAAGCTATGCAAATAAGCGAGCTGTACGGTTTTTGGCACCTTATAACAATTAATCCAAATAACTTAATAATAACATATCGCATTAATTTAAATTAATCGGATTTTTTTTCGTTAAACGTTTTTACAGCTTTTTTATAAGTACGCATATTATATCCGGGCTTACCGTAAACGTTATATTTCCGTTCCTTCGTTTTAACCCTTTTACGACGATTACCTTTAATTATTATTAACTGTATTTTTCTACCACCTTTTTCCTTTTCGGCCAGAAAAACTTGTTTTTTTTATATAATAAGTATCCCTCCTTTTTAAAAACGTTTATTTTTAATTTTCCGACGTTTACTTAAAATATAGTTAATTTCGCGTAATTAAGCGGTTTTTTATTTAAGGAAAGTAACTTTATACCAAAGTACTATTTAATTTTTGGTTAAAAAATTAACCGATTTAATAATTTTTATCGGCGAGCTACCTTAATAATTTTTAATTTTTTTTATAAATAACGTCCTTATTTTTTAACTTCCTTAATATTTTTAAAGGTTTTCGTAAATGGGGAAATAAAACCGGTAAAAATTAACGGAAAAACGGTCGGCGTAAATATAATTAAAAAAATTTCGAATTCGGAAAAAACGGTATTAAAATCGAATAAAACAAAACCAGTTACGGCAAATCCGGATTTAATATTATCGGACGTTATAATAACTTTAAACGTATTGTAAAAACCGGCAAAAAAATTTTCTTTGGTAATATAGGTATAATAACGTCGTATTAAATTTTCGATATATAATAAATAAACACGTTTTAAAAAAAAAAACAAAATACGTTAAAAGGTTAAAATTTATACGACAAATACGCGGGCATATAAAGTATAATAATATCGTAATTAACGTAATATTTTTCGAATTCTATCGAATGGTAATTTTCGTAACCGTCGAAAATAAAAAAACGTTTCGATTTTTTCGTACGCGTTCGGGTATATTAATCGAAATATTAAATTTATTTTAAACCTAGTTCGTTCGTTATTTAACTATTATTATTTAATATAATTTTCCAACTAATTACTAGTAATAAGTTATTACGGAACTAAAACTTAAGGTAATTTTTTCCCGCTATAATAATAAATAACGGTATAGCTTAATTTTAAAAATTAATAACCTAAATAATTATAATCCATTTTTTATTTTTTTATTAAGCTTATTTAAATCTTTTACGTTTTTCGGTATTAGTAATTATTATATCCGTTATTATAAAAAACCTTATTAAAAATCCAGTCTCGTCGAAATTATAAATATTTTTTTCCGTAATACCGTATTTTGCGATAATAACTTAAACAAGTTCGAATTATTTACGAAATATTTCTGGATTTTCGCATAATACCCGTTAATAATTAATTTTCCGATTTAAACGCATTTAAAATTTTTATTACCGTTTAACAAAATTCGACGTTTATTTAACTCCGATACGTTCCGTAACGCGCTAGGTTAACAATAAATTAATTATATCTTTAACGTATTAAAGCCGGACAGGAAACGTTCGTATATTTAGGTTAAGAATTTAGTCGATAATAAATTTCTTTTCGGTTAACGTTAATTTTCGCAAATTAAGTACAATATCGGGTTAAACAAATTTGCTATTATATCGGGATTTTAAAATAAAAAGTGCAACCGTATATATAAAACCAAGTTTTATATAAAAAAGTTTAAAATCTTTTTTTTAACCTAAATAACTAAGTTTATTTTAGTTTTTTTTATAAGCCGTTTTATAAAAATAATATTAAGAAATGAATAATTAAAATTAAATAATAAAAAAGTTGAAAAAACCGCGCAGCTTGCTTATCCGCGTAGTTCGCTTATCTGATACGTTATAAAAAAAGCCCGTTTAGTTAATTTTATAGCCGTACGGGTTATAATTATTATATCGCAGCTATAAAGGCGTTCCGGTTAGAAAATATGTAATAATTGAAAAATTTCACTTTATTTTTTAATATTTTAACCAAACTAACACCGATTTAAAAGTTATATATATGGTTAAAAACCCCTTTTAAAGCTGTATATAACGGCATTTTTTTCTTATTATTATTTTATTTATAAGTTTCTAATATAAATTTTAAAAAATTCATATAGGTACGTATTAAACGGAACTAAAAAATTACAACTTTTTATTAAGCCCTATCTTTAAGATTTAGGTGTTTTTGTGGGTCTTTTAAAGGTTAGTACTTAAAATATAAGCCCTAGCTACAGCTGCGCCCTAGGCGTAGCTACAACCTTACAAATAGGGCCTGATCTCGATAAGGTAACTATTAATCGGGTTATTTATCCGGCCTTTTAAAAGGTACGATATTTAGAAGGTATTTTCTCGTTGGGCTTATAATAAGTTAATATATATATTATAAATTAGTTGCATAATTAAATTCTTAATAATATAAATTTTTAAAAATGTATTTTTATATAATATCGTATTTTACGATTATAATTAGAATAAGTTAAAATTACTTATAAAATATTTTTATATTTTAAAATATTAATATAATATATTTTTCGACTTAAATATAATTTATTAAAACTAAACCTTTAATAACTTTTAATATATATTATAACCCGTTAAATAAATAATAAATTTTTTATTTTTATTATATTAATATAAGATTAAAAGCCTTTACGTATTAAATTTGAAAATTTATTCTATAATAAATTTTAACTCGATCGGTGTAAATTTTTACAAATTAAAAATATTATCGGTTTCGGAAAATATAACGTAATATCGGTTTTTTAATATTGATATAAAGATATTATAAATAATATAAAACTTTTTTATAAAACGTTTTATAACGTTAATATTAAAAAATAGATGTTAAAAATTAAAAGGTAAAATAATTAAGAATATTAATTAATTAGTTTATATAGCCGACTTACTTATATAGTACGTTAACGATAATAAAAAGAAACTTAGATTTTCAATAATTATTTTCGTTTAAATTAAAGTAAAAGCTAGAAAATCGAAATAATTATATCGCTTTAACTAAGTAAGTAAAAAGCCTTATATTTTAAATTAAAATAACTTTTATTTAATCTATATTCGATTAGTTTAAAAATAAACGGGTTAAGGTTTATAAAATTTAAGTAAAGTTTTAACGTAAGAAATAAGGAAGGTTTCGCTAGAAATAAAAGTAAATACTAAAAACTTAATATAAGATATATTATTAAAGTAATTAACTCTCCTTAAAGAAGACGTAACCGTAAAACAAAATTAAATAAATGGATAAATTATAGTATCGGTTACTAAGCTTTACTAAGCCCTAATTTTTTTACAAACTGCCCTATTATACAAACCTTTATCGATAACTATTTTTAACCGAATTCTAAACGGTTTTCGTAATCCGAAGTAACCGGATAAATTATTATTCGTAATCCTTTAACTTATATCGAATTAAAAGTTAAATTTCGAAATTCTTAAGTTTTTTACCGCTTATATTCAGCTTTTTTAGCAGTTTCTTTATACGGTTAATATTTTTTATTATAAAATCGTTTAATTTTTAATTATTTTTGCTTATATAAATTAAATCGTATCCGAGAATTAAAAGTAAAATCCGATTTTTTTGGGAAAAATCGGTTAGATCGACGAAGGTATCGATATTTTTGGTTCGTTTTAAAGTTTTATTAAGTTTAAAGATTTTAAAAAAAACGTTTTCCGTAAAAACTTTATAATTACGGAATACCGGTATTTTATAATAGGAATTGCCCGGTATATTTTAGCTATTTTAATTAATAGGGATTCGAAAAGGTATTATAAGATCGATTAAGGTTAAAGGTAGCTGGTTTAAAGTTCCTAGCTTTTTTTCCTGGCTGATATCTAACATTTTTAATCGTGGGGCTGGTAAAAGGTTGCAAAGTAGCTATTTTATACGGACTTAAAGTTTACCGCAAAAAGCTTAATATTTTCTAAGTTATTGTTTGTATTTTAAGAGATTTCCCTTACCGAACTAGCTAAAAGGCATAAGGTTTATTAGGGTCGAAATTTGTCGGCATTACGTAAGTAAACTTTCCAGCCGATATTAATCGAAAAATTACGTACTTATAAGGACCTAATAATCGGTTTCGGGATAAAGTTTTTCGTAACCGAAACGTATAATTTATTATTACCGTAAAAATTATTAATAATTACCGTATTCGAAAATATTAGGTAAAATATTTATCGTATTAATTATTAGTATAATTATTTCGTATTTTTAGCTTAGCCTGGATAATACGGCTTGAACCTAATAACCTTGCATTAAAGTAGTTAACGTAGGATTTATTTTAACCGTATACGTTATATAATGTCCGAACGCAATTACCAGACGCGTACTTTGCTTTTTAAAGTCCGGCTATAAAGTTTTTAAGGTATTTCCGTTATAAGGGACCTAATTATTTTCCGTACCGGCCACTGCCGAGTTACGTACCAGAACGTATTCCGCTCGATAAATAGTATCTACCCGGTGTTTTATGATTATATAAATATAAAACAGGTAGAAAACATCTTAAGATAGAATTTAAACGGGAAATTTAATATAAATATTATCTTCCTTTTAATATAATCTATTTATTCTAAATGAAAACGCGTATTAAATTATTACAGATCTTTTATTTTAATTTTTTTTTTTTAAAAACGTACGGCTATATTTTATTTTATTTTATCTACAGCAAGTAAGTAAATAGCGAGAAAAATAGGAGCATTACTGCCAGGCCTATATCGACAATTAAGACGTCCTTTTCCGATACGATCCAGTTACTTTCTGGCATGGTATTGCTTGTGCTGGTTATTATCCGGTTTACCTTGGTAATGAAGGCCAACCGGCGTACGAGAGACTATAACGGCTTACGGATCGATCCGCCTGGCGGCTACATATCTCTCGCTGCGTTCCAGATTACGTCAGAAGCGTTAAGTTACCGGGCTCTATCTTGTGCCCTCTGTCATGTCCTTTGTCGTTCCATTCAAAGACGTCCATAGCGCTCACATGCCTGAGGCTCTGAAGAAACGCAAGTCCTGTGTTAACGAGACTGACGAGGCTCCTGGTACGGCAAAGAAGAGAAGAACCTCCACGAAGAATTTCGTTCGCACGAAATTTGAACTGATTACTTTGTAATGACTGTGCATATTTACACCTATTCATCTCTCTTCTAGTCACAACCTTCGCAACACTGGATTGAATTGAATTTCGGATACTCTCGCAAGTCATACCTGCCGCCAAGGTTATCGACTTGTATCCAGTCAATGCCAGGCCGACCACCCGGGCACCCTGCTCCTACGAAGAGCCGGCACCAGTCATTCCCAGGTGGAGGCACAGTAATTGCCCGCTGACATCCTGGAACGTCGTTCGAGCACGACAAAGTATAAAATTTGCGAACATTCCTGTTCCCGCAATCCGTCCAATCCACAGTGACACTTGCGCATACTGCGACTACTTGGATAGATGCCAAAGTCCACTTCATGGCTGTGTTTGTGCACCCTTATTAACCAAATTGTAATGGTGCCTTTGGGCTAAGTTACAGTAGAGTCTGTTTCTTACCAGGTCGGTCAGGCTGACGTATGCGTAGGTGCACACTTCCACAAGCAGTTGTCGAAAGGCCGAGTTTCGAAAGGTGATTGACTGGAACCGACGTTCGCGCAACGGCAACAGACGTGAAAGGTTCGCCCAAGTTCCCGTTAGGATGTAAATCCCAAGTAGATATAATTGCCCAGAATGCTTGGATAATTAATGAATACCTGAACTTACCAATTTCTCTATAATAACTGTCCTATTTATACCGGCTCACGGCACTTGTCCAACAGTCATCTATCCGCTATTCCCCATCTTGACAGCCTTAAAAACAAGGCTGCATATAACAGAAAAGACCACCGGGAGTCGGGCCAACTTGACGGCGTTTGGAGGGTAAGACAGGCAGGAAAACCGTCGGGAGTCGGGCCAACTTGACCACGTTTGGAGGGTAAGACGGGTAGGAAAGAATGTGTGTGTTTGTTGTTTTGCGTGAGGCAGCAAGTGCACATTGAGGGGAAGGACATAATCCCTGATGGTTGTCTCGCCAGTATCCCAGCAACTCCACATTACATTTCCAGCCCGCTGGATGCCGGCACAGCTGAGAAACGAGGCGGGGTCGGACCGAATAACCCTGGCATGTCCACCCCCGGCAGTTGACTTTGAGAAGAAAGGAACAAAGGTGCACCATCGTTATTGGACTCGTACAGTATTCACGCTGTGGGGCACAACGCTATCCTAACTAACTTACGTAAGAGCTGAAAGACGCGAGGAAGCGTTTTTACATTTGCGGTAAGTCGTACGTAGCGCCGTTTACCATTATTCGTATCTCGCATTGAAAAGGTCATTCATGCTTACTGTAATGAACCTAAGAGAAGGCCGCCCTGTTGACGATCATTTGAGGTAATCTCAGTCTTGTCGTTTCTCAGGAACAGCGCGATGTTACCATACTCTTTCCTTTGTGCTTGACCGTCAGTAGACGTACAGTATTCTGTACTGCTCGTCCTCTGAGATCAAAATTTTCACGTTATCACCAATATGTATATAAGCTATCGGTATTCCACTGTCCCAGGTAGAAGAGCCAAGAAACATCAGGTATCAAACATCAAGCAACATTAAGTCAAAGCAAAGTTTTATCGATAAAGTCAGACCGTTTGACTATTCTGTTCCCTCTCACACAAGCCGCGCAAGTACGGGGTGTCTACATTTTCACACAACCTCGTTATCGGCAAGACGCTTATAGTACGGCACCTATAAGGAGCTTTATACACGATGTACGGAGTTCGAGTCCTCGTTGCGATGATGGCAGCGGCTTGTGCTATGGCCGACGTCATTGTTGACTGGCGTAATTGCAATAATGCCATCATCAGGAAGACGTACGGTTCCAGCGTTTCCCTCGACGTCCCTAGCTGCCAGCGAGCGATCCGGATACCTCCACCGGGCAACGACTTCTGTATCCTATACTCCTCGGCGGGTAGCGACTACGATTGGATTCTCGAAAATTCGTCGGACTACAAGGATTTAACGCGTACACCCAAGTTCAATGGAATTTCGTGCGGCTCGCGGTAGGGTGTGCAGTGCTGTCAACCTGCCAGATTGACCATACACTGGCAACAGGAGAATGCACATCCTCACGATACACTGCTGATTTTACGGCGATGGGGTTTGGTGCGGGGCTGATCATATATATCGAATTGAAAATTCGGAATTCTAAAAACACAAGTAAAAACGTACGACAAGGTTTAGGTGACCGGATGCTATAAGTCACGCGATAGTTGAAGCCGCCCCTGCTACTGTAACGTCCCGTGCGTGGATAGAGTGCAGTCCGCGATCTGTTTACACCACGCGTCTCCGCTCTAGAAGGAAACGTCTCGCACCTACCCGGACAGCCTAGACTCCCGCTTAGTGACTGGCGGCCTCTCTAAACTCAGTCATAATAACCTTGCTTTCTGTTGCGATGCTTTTTTGCGGGAGTTACGAGGTTGCAGAGCGAGTCGGTCCCCTGCACCCGTCCTCATCACCATAGCATTTCGGATAACGCCGTAGCGCTCGATATCAATACGTGATGAGGGAGCATCTCTATAGCACAGAAACAACACTCTGGAATATATAGGAAAATCAGTCGACTTATTTAACATATCAGGAAATATTATACAATTTAGAGCTACCTACGCTCTGCTCTAAACCCTATGCCGTAAACGCCGCGATGGCCCTAAAGTAACGCCATGTATATACGCAACGTGGGCTCTGGGATGTAGAAACAGCCCAGCCATAGCTAATAAACGCTCTCAAATACGCTGTCACCTATAAGTAGTCCTTAGTCGGAAAGTCGCAACTTCTAGTTATTGCTAAGTAAATTATATATATTATTCGATAAATAAATATATAATTATATTTCGTAAAAAATAATATTAATAAGGTTTAATTTATATTAAATAAATTTATAGTTAAAATTAAAATAATATTCGTATTTAATTAAAATATTTAAACGAATATATAATAAAAGTACTAAAATATTATAATTTAAAAAATACTTTAAAAACGAAAACTATAATTATATAAAATTAATAACTTAATTATAATGCTAACTTTTTAATAAAACGAATATAATTTTTAATATATTAGAAAATATTTACGAATTTTATTAATTCTTTATAAAAATTTACAACGATATAATTTTAAAAGCTTATATTTAAATTTAAGATTTAAAAAATAAAAATAATATATGTAAAGCTTACTTATATAATTAATATATATTACTACATTATTTTTTAATTTCTTTAATAGGTAAATAGATTATATATACGAATTTCCTGCTTTTATTTATTATTTATTATAACTGGGGTTAATTTTATATATTATTAAAATACGACTTATAGGAACCTTATAACGGCTAGGCTAGTTAACTAACTATTAAACTAAGTTGTACGGTTTATATTAGCAGTCGTATTACGGGATTTAAGTAATAAAGATAATTTAGTTACGTCTGATAATACTAAGGGTGTTTTAAGTAACTAAGTTATATTATAAGCTGGCATTATCTAGGCTATGAAATAATAAGCGTATATATCCTTTTCTTATATTTAAGTAATTACTTTTAATTATTAGTTTAATAATAATTCTGTTCGCTTTTAATTTTGCTTGATTATTATATTTTCCGTGTTTACTGCTTATTACGTAGCTTAGATTTTTTATTTTATTTTATTGGAAACCGTTTTTGGAGGCCGTGGCCTGCCGGGTCGTAGTACGATTTTTTTTTTTTTTAAAAAAAAATTTTTGTCCTTAAAATTTTCTTTTTGGTAAGTATCCCTTGTTTTTATTTTCTCTTTTTTTGTAACCATGTTTTTTCGTATTAAAAAGTCGCGTTGCAAACTTTATTTTTTTACTGTTCGTCGTGCTGATTTAATAGAAGCTTTTAGCAAGTTTAATTTTAAAATTATGTTTTGTTTTTACTGTTTTTCTAAAAACCTAAAATGCGAAATAATAGAAAACGTTTTACGGTGCCGTAAATATATTACGCGGAGTCGTTCTTATAACGGTACCGGCGTCCCGTTTTCCTTTTTGTAAAATATCCGTAAAAAGTATTAACGTTTAAAGCGTAAAAAAACGTTAATAAAGGAAAGTTTTTTTAAACTTTAACGGCGATACCAATAAAAAATAAATAAAGCCCTTGCTCGTTTTATTCGTTTTAAAGGGGTTTTTATAGTATAACGCGGCTTATAATTCCTAGATAAGTTAAAGGAATAAAAAAGGCGGAAATAAACCGAAATAAAGTCCGCCGTTATTTAAGTTCGTATTTTTATTAATTAGTCGAGAGTCGAAATTATGGATTAGCCTTTTTTAGGTAACGTAAATTAAAATACTTTTAACCCGGGGGGTTCCGACATTATCCATAAAAGTTTTTTAATAGGCGTTAAACGTTAATAAGATTTTTTGTTAATTCCTAGGTATTTTCGGAATTTAGGTAATTTTTCTATTTAACTAGGTATTAGATAAATTCTTTTTTTTTTTCGTATATTAAGAATTTTTTTCTTTTTATAAGTTAATATATTTTTTTACCTTTTTTTCGTATCCGATATTAATCTTAATTATATTTACTATTAACTTAAATAAGGAAATATAAAAAACTAAGTAAAGTTTAACCTTAAATAGTAATTTTAATTAATAATTATTTCCTAAGATTTTCTTAGTAATTTTATATAGGCCGATATATTTAAAATCGAGTTTTTAGTTTGGGTGTTTAATTTTAATATTTTTGGTAATTAAATAAATTATTTCCCTTTTCGAAAAGGTTGGTACTTTTAATTTTTTTCTACTTATAATATTTATTTATTTATTTATTTACGTACGAATTAAAGTTTTGTTTTTATTTTCTGGTATAATTGCTCAAGTTATTTTAAGGTCAAGATTATTTTAATATTAACTAGTTTTCCTTTCCGCGTTTCTTTGTAAATTTTTAGAATAAAACCAAAATTAGTAATTATTAAAGTTATTTTAATATTCTTATAATAATTGATATTATAAGCCAGTTATGTAGTAAGTAACGTTTTAACTTAGTTATTTTATTTATAGTTAATATAATATCGTAAATACGTTTCTAATATTTGGTTGATTTTTTTTATTTAGCCGTTTATTTATAATTTAAAGGCGCTTAATAATTTATAATTTAGGCCGAATTATGTCATTAAACTTTGCCAGAATTTCGAAATAAAAATCGTACCTTTATTTAAAATAATTTCCGATAATAATCCGTATATATTAAAAATATGTCGAAAAAAAATATATTCTATTTGTTTGGTATCTATATTCTTATTATAAAGTAAAAAGTAAGAAAATTTTGTAAATCGATTAACGATTACGAAAATACTATTATAATATACGCCTGTAACTGGGTTTTTTAATAAAGGAAGTTTAATAATAAAATTAAAAGTAATTAAATTTTATAATTACTTAACGACTAGTAATAGTTATAGTTTTCCGTATAGTTTATATCGTTTAGCCTTTACCTTAATGTAAATATTATATTAATATATATATTTTTTATAGAGTTAATTTTATTTTAAAAAAGTAATATATCCGTTATAAACGTTTTAAGGTTTTATAAACTTTTAAATATCCGTATAATTAATATTTATATATTTTTCGTACTAAATTTTCCTAATGTTTTTTTAATACGTAGATTTTATTTGTTTTTAATTTTTAAGTAGGTTATTATAATATTACTGTATTTTTTAATATATGTTTAATATAGATATCCTAATAGTATTAATATATCGTAGTTATAGGTATTCTTTTAATATCCGATCGAAGATAATTTGTTATATTTTTACCTTAAGAATTTTTAAGTCTGGTTATTTATTAAAAACGTCCACTTTATTATTTTTAAATTTTTTACGATAAATAATAATAAAATTAAATTTTAAAAAGTACTTTACGTAACGTAGTTATTATTTAATTAGTTTTCTAGTAATTATAAAATAAAAAATATTTTTATAATTTATATATACCTTTATTTAATACTAATTTCCTTTAAGATAATATTTAAATTCTTTAAAAGCTTTAATAATAGTTAGGAATTCATTGTCGTAAATGGGGTAATTTAATTTAGTACCGTATAACTTATAAAAGTAAAGGGTAATAAAATATAGTTTTTCTTTATCGTTTCGTTAATAAATTACTGTTTTTAAAGTGAAGTTTAAAACGTTAGTCTTAAGTTCCATTAGTTTGTTTGGGTCGTATATTATTAAAACGGGTTCGTTAGTAAGGGTATCCTTAAGCTATTTAAAAGCCTTTTCCGTAGCTAGAGTTTACGTAAACCGTTAATTTTTCTTAGTAAGTTCCGTTAATAGTATTATAATCTTGCTAAAATGTTGTACGAACCGTCGATAGTAATTAGCAAATCTAAGAAACGTTTGTATTTCGGTAACGTTAATAACTATTTTCCAACCTTTAATTGCAATAATGTTTTTAAGGTTTATTTTAATATATCCTAAGGTAATAATATATTTTAAGTATTTAACCTTTTAAATATAAAAATACTTTTTTCCGCGTTAACTAAAAAATTAATATCTTGTAAAATTTATAAAACCTTATAAACGTAGTTTACGTATTTTTTTTTTAAATAAATAAGAATATTACCGAAATAATATATAACAAAGATAGTAAGGCATTTCCAGAGTATATAATTATTTATTTATTAAAAGGTTACTAATACATTCGTAAGTTCGAAAAATATAACGAAATATTCGAATAATTTATATTTTATTTTAAAAGTAATTTTTTATTTATTTCCTAGTTTAATTCGAATTTAGTTATATTTTTTTTCAAATTTAAGGCCGTGAACTATTTAACGTTTTATAATCGGTTCTTAATTTCAGTAATTAATAATAATAATATCCTGTTCTTAATAATAATATCGTTAAATTATTAGTAATTAATAATAAATCGCAACTTTCCGTTTTTTCGTAAAACGAAAAATATCGGGTATCCGGTTAATAACTTAAAACGTTATATATATCTTTTTCGAAGCTTATTTTTTAAATAATCGCGAAAAACGTATAGCTTTGCTTTATTTAAGTTGTAAATAAAATAGAGAACGGTTATTTTACCGTTTTTAAAAATTATTTCGTAATCTTATTCGCTATGTTATAATAACTTTATATTAAGTTCCTTTCGAAAAAGCTTTTCGTATTTATAGTATTATAATAATATTTTTGCTATTTATTCTAATAGCTTTTTAGGTTATACTTATAAATTATCGTTTATTTATCGAAATCGTATTTTAAAGTTCGCAATAACGCGCCGTATTTTTTTGTTATGGCCTTTGCTTTAAATATGTTTTATCTTTTTAGGTAATAAGGTTTCTATCGTATCCTTATACCTGTATTCGTTATCCTTATTAATCGAATATCGAGATCTTAAATTTTATTTATCTTTCCTTACGTTAAAAAGTAAGCGAAAGCTTATTTAATTAATTTCTTAATTAATTAAGGGGTTATACTAGCGTAACTATGATTTTTTAAGGATTATATCGTATTTATTTAATAAAATAATGTCGAAATTAATAGTTTATTTTTTTTTCTTTTAATAAAGATCTTAAAGTGATTAATCTTGCGTTTAACTTATCCGTCGTCGTAGGTGAATTTTTGACCTTTAGTATTTTCGACCTTATAAGGGTAACTTTTTTTTATAATAATTTTAACTGATTTATTACTTCCGAACTGATATAATTAGTAGTTGTTGTTCCGTAATTTACTATTACGGTATATTAATTTTTTTTTTTAATTTGTATTTACACGGTAATAATATTATCGCCCATAATTTCGATTATTACGTTTAAAGCCTTTTTAAGGTCTAATAATTTTACTTTTTCTTTTACGCTTTCTTACGGCTTTATTTTAAAAGACGTCCCGATTTTAAGATTTAAAGTAAATCCTTAATTTTTATCGTACGTTTTGCGTTTTATTATTAGAATTTTCCGATTTATTACCTTAAGCGAGTTATTTGTCCCTGAAGTTGCTTAATTCGTTATCGTATTTTTTGTCATTCCTAAACTTGCCTTACGAGTTTTTTCGTTTAATTAGTAAAAGTTTTAATTGTTTTTTCGTTTAGTAATATTAATTACGAACTTTTATTTTTTCCTATTAGGCCTTGTTTTTTAGTTTTTACTAACTATTTTTAATAAAGCTTTCGATTTTTTCTTTAATTACCTATCTATTTTCCGGGTCTATAATAAAAGCCAGTTAAACGTTTAAGTTAGTAATAGCCCGCTAATAATGCCTTTCTACGGTTCTCTTAATTAATTCTTTTTTTATTTAATAGTTATATTATCCGAAATAGCAAAAAAGGTTTTTCTTTAGGTACGATTTTTTAGCTGGCCAGCTTTATAACGCTACTTGCTTGTTAATTTCGGTTTTTTTTTTGTAAATAATCGTAAATATCGGTATTATTGTTAATTGTTTTTGTTAATTTCTTTCTGTCTCTTAAAATTAAACCCTTTCTAGTGTATTCGGGTTATACGTTAATAAATTACCTTTTTTCATTCTTAGTAAAACTGACATTTAGGTTTTTTGTAATAAATCGTATAGGTCTTCGTATACCTTTTTGTTTTCTCTGGGTAAAGATTTTCGCTTTATCCTTGGTAGTCCGCTAACTATTTTTATAGTTTTCGTTAGTTTTGTCCTAGTAGTTAAGCTAACTTTTATTACTGGTTAATCGCTGTTTATAAAAGTGCCTTAGTTATTCTAAGTTTTTATCGGACTTTTTCCGATAGCTGATAATTATTTCGGGCTCGGATTATATTAATTAATTTTTTATTATTTTTCTTATTACTTTCTTATTACTCTTTAAATACTGGCTTTTATCTTTTTTATTAGGGCTTCCTTAGTTTTTTATACCGAAAGGCCTTATGTCCGATTTTTTTCGTAATTGAAGCATTTAAATAAGGCCTATCCCTGTTATTAAACTGCTTTAATTTTTATTAAGCTAGGTTAAGTCCTATAAAAAGTAAAGGGCGTAATACGTTTAAATCTTTTATTAAACTTATTAAACTTATTAAACTTATTAAACTTATTAAACTTATTAAACTTATTAAACTTATTAAACTTATTAAACTTATTAAACTTATTAAACTTAAATCGTAATACGTATTAGCTTTTTTTTCTTATCGTTTTTCGAATTATTAATTATTAATTTTTATTATTTCGGTAATATATTTATCTAAGGTAGTTAGTTATATAAGTTTAATAATTTTATTTTTTAACGTTATTTTTTAAGCCTTTATAAAATATGTCGATTAAGATGTTATTTTCGTTATTTATTTACCTTGCCTTAGTTATTAAATTCCGGAACTTTATTATATATTTGGATAATAGTTTTTTCTGTTATAGCTGTAAAAACTTTTACGTAGCTATACGTTCTTTATTAAAGTTATTAAAATTAGCTTTTAATTTTTTCTTAAAATTGGCGTAATTCGCAAAAAACTTCTTAATAAATATTTCTATATCGTCCTTTATATGCTCCAGATAATTTCTTATAGTTAATTTAAACTAATCGAATGCGTTTCCCGTAAAGAACGTTAAGATAGTAAGGATTTAATTTTCCGGGTTATTAAGAATTAAAAATCGGAGATATATTCGTATTTATATAAGGGAACTTTAGATATTAATTTTCTTATTATAAGCTTAAGGTTTTTTAACCTTAATTTTCGAAATATTAAGTTTTTTTAACCTATTTTTTAAGTCGTTAAACTTTAATTTTTAATTCCTTAAGCTTGTCCTAAAGTTATTAAATGCTAGTTTTTTCGGTATTAGGTATTATTTCGACAATTTAGGATATTACTTAAGTTTAATCATATTACTAAATAAAAGTTTACAATATATAACGGCTAAATTAATTAATTAATTATTAAACCAAGTTGTACGGTTTATATTAATAGTTATATTACGAGATTTAAATAATAAAAATAACTTAATTATATTTAATAATATTAAAAGTATTTTAAGTAACTAAGTTATATTACAAACTGGTATTATTTAAGTTATAAAATAATAAACGTATATTTTTTTTATATTTAAGTAATTACTTTTAATTATTGGTTTAATAATAATCCTGTTCGCTTTTAATTTTGTTTGATTATTATATTTTCCGTAATCACTGCCTATTACGTAACCTTAATCTCTTATCTTATCTTGTTGGAGACCGTTTCTGGAGGCCGTGGCCTGTCGGGTCGTAACAAACCTCTAATTGGAATTACATTAGTATTTGCCTACCTGGTTGCGAGGACCAGATCCGAGAACTGGCTATTCGCCTATGGATTATCGCATACGTTCTTCCTCCCAGGTTTTATTTTTTAAACTAGAAAACTCGGGCTCACCCTATGCATACGAAACAGCAGAGTAATCTATAATCTGTGCCGAGCGCCCCGTTGGATAATCGAGCTACTCAGGTGATCTCCCTCGTCCGTCGCTCGATTTCAAATGACGAACCGGACTCCATCTTCCTCGCACAGAGGCTCGTAGTGGTATTCGTTGAAGACCAGCATTACGATGTATGCTGGTGGTGAACAGGGGGAACCGTTGCATTGTCAGCACCGGGGTGTACTAACCTAGGCGCTAGATTGCCACTTTCTAGCGCTTAGCAGTTCATACATATGCAGCTTCACCTTCTACCTATTTAACTTCAGTTTCCTCTGGTTTGCAGTTTTCCTGTATCAAAGGCGTAGTATCTTGTACTGAGAAAGAAACAATGCTCATGCAGTCGGAACCAGACATATCATTGACGATGTTAATGTATTTATCCAGGTATGTTGTGAGTGTACTACTTCTTGGCGATACCTGTTGGCCAGCACGTAGAAGTGGAGAGAGATAAGCATAGCGCTCCACCCCCGCATTATCTCTCTTTGGGGATTAAGTTATCGGAAAGATACCAATAGAATTGCTAATAAACCCTATGTAGGGGAATACCCGTACCCTTAAGAGAACCATCTCGAACTGATAGGCTCATCTACGAAAAATATGTCTCAGTCGCCACGAACGCCGAGCCGAACACAGACAAAACCCGTACCTAGCCAGGGCACAGGACGCGTTGCCAAACGTTCCTCCAACGTGTAGGTATCTAACGTTGACGCGGGTCAAGGCTGGCTAATAACCGTATATAGCTGCACAAGATGTCGCAGACAAAAGATCAGATGTACGGGTACCAACCCGTGCGACGCTTGCAGCAAGCGCAAGCTCTCCTGCGAGTTCAATGACAGTGATCAAAAAATCATGGTCACAAAAGGGTGTGTTCGCAAGTTATGGATTATGGGCCTCGTCTCACCGTCACCATACAGCTACTTCGAGCATCTCCAACGCAAATGCAAAGCATTAGAGAGGAATGCTCCACGTTACCATAGTGCTAGCGTCGGCGACGAGAATGCGTATGACGACCTAGATGGTGGTCAAGGCAGCGAGAGCGAGACCGAGTCAACCAATCCGCCATCCCATCATTCCCGGCCGGCTCGTCAACAGAGGGCTGAAGGCCAAGGACCCGAATCGAGGACCGACCGTGACCTCGAAACCATTGCCCTGACCAATCCATTATCTGCTGCACAATCCACTTTCATGCCCGGGCCGAATGGGAGATTATGTATGCTTTTGCCCCTCTTGAACTGAGTGCAATGCTGAGTGTTGAGCAGGGTACCTGGGAACCTCGTCAAATTGGTCCTTCACCCGTCGCATATTATGCATGGCCCATGAGTATCTCCATCATACCCCTCTCCCTAACCTGGACCTTTTGTTCGACGGCAATTCTTATGAACTAGGGTGGACCGGTAGCCGGGCGGATGATACTAAAGTGAGCACCCCGGCATTACCCACGGTTGACCACGCCATCTACCTGATCAACACGGTCAAGTTCCATTGTGGCCAAATATTTCATCTGTTTGATGATGAGACATTCATGGAATGTCTATATCGCTTCTACGAGGAACCGTCCGGAAAGAATCCTGAAGATGAGATGTGGTACGTTCACTTCCTCCTTATTATTGCCTTTGGCAAGGCCTTTACCAGCAAAAAGAACCAAGGGAGGCGCCCGCCCGGTGCAGATTTCTTTGTCAAGGCACTTCATTTGCTGCCTGATATGATGATGCTGTGGCAGGACCCTGCCCATGCGACCGAGATTTTATGCTGTATAGCTCTTTATTTACAATGTGTCGACTATCGCCTCGTGGCACATAATTTTGTGAGATATCCCACCTCACCACTCATGAAGGCAGATTTAACCGTCGCTGTCAGATTGGTCAAGCTATACGGATGTCCATGGGTCAGGGCATGCATACGGACATGCCTGTCCAATACTTAGGTGAACATGTGGTCGAAAGGTCTCGCAGAGCTTTTTGGACCGCGTATGTTCTGGACCGCGAGATGACCTCTCTGGTAGGGCTGCCCCAGTCGGTCATCGATGATGACATTCACCCTCAGCTTCCGAACTTCGCGGGCTCTGTTCAGCGGAGTGCCGCCCTCAACATGCAGATCAAATTGGCGCGACTGACGGCAATTATCAACCGAAGTAGGTCACTGCCCCCTTAGTATATGATACACATGATTGACACCTCTATGTCCTTAAGCGGTATACGGCGCCGATGGAAGGTTACATAGCAAATTCCTTCGTGCAACCAAGACTGTCCTAGCAGATATAGCAGTCGTCGCGGATGAACTTCAGCATACATTTCCTCTTGACCTAGAAAACCGTGTCACTGGTCTGTCTAGAGCATCCGTGAATCTCCATTTGCTTTATCATCGGGTAAGCGAGTTCTTCCTTCCCCTTATCACGGAAGAAGCTAAGGGAACAACATTGTGAAACTAGTGTATCATTCTCGCCACGAGGCCTTTACTAGTCTGCTTCCTGAAGATGCGCTTGGAATCCTTAGAGTCCTGCTCTAACAAGCTCCAATCCTCGGCAAACGTACGGAACCTGATTCAGATGTGTCTCGACTCATCAGTCCGGACGATCGTCATCCTCGAGCGGTTGCAAAGCCAGGGGTTGCTAGGTGCGTCTATCCCAGCTTTAGTACAATGCTGCTTTGGTTTTATCCAATTTTCAATTATTCAAGGACTAACATAGGATTTCACATTTGGAAAGAGGTATTCCTCCCCTTTGATCTCGAGTCCCTTTCGATTTCTACGGTGAACCTCCTAGTGGCGCCGTCACTTGATCCGCAGCTGTCAGAAAATGGTGCATCATGGTTACAGCAGGCCCATTCGCTATTCGACGAAATGACAGCGGACGGAAACCAAGTCGCCATCTGCTGCAAAGCGGAGCTGCAGAGGCTTAGCGAGATGTTGAGAAGTATACAGGAGGGCTACCAGCGACCTGAAATCAACTCCATGGACGCTTCCAGGTTGGAGGATGGTTCTCTCGAACATCCCCCGCCGCTGTCGATGATACCGTTGGCCCCCACCATGCCAGGTACATCTACGCATATCCCGATGTCCGGAAATAGCATGATATACGAGAATGGTGTGGGAAACCTGTTAACGAGTGCCCAGATCATGGATATGGCAAATTCCATTGATACAGGCGACACCGAGTGGATGTCACAAGCGATCGTAGAGCATAGTATCTGGTAGAACAAGGAATGGGAGACGAACGCCTAATGGATGTATATTAATACGTTCCATGATAAGGCGTCACCATTGCTAGCCTTTATTGTCTACAACGCAGCAAAGACACTCTAAAGACGTGACTTCGGCTGTGGCCTGACCTCCTCAAATTCCAGGGTATTTCCAACGCGCCAGCTCACACTGGCACCCCAATTCGCCTTTCCGTCCTTGGAATCGCGGTTCTTCCAACGCCACCGCGCTACCGGCTGCTTGCCATCCTTTGCCTCCAATAACGCCTTCACCCAATCACCCACTATCGGGAACATCTTGAAGCCGTGTCCCGAGTCACCGGATAGTAGGATGACGGAGCTAGACGTCTCGGGCACGTAGTCGACGATGAAGTCCGAGTCGATCGTGTCAGCGAACCAGCACAGCGACCTGTTGATCAGCGGCCGGTCAGCGAGCGAGGGCAGGGTGTGCGCCAACAGCTTGCGGATCCGCTTCTCGTCCTCGGCCGGCAAGAAGGCGCTATCGGCGAGGGTGGCGGGCGGGCGCGATACGCCTGTCTTTGGGTCGGTGTTGATAGACCCTCCTCCCATGGGGCACAGCTTGAGCAGGTTGGTTCCAGGCTCGGGCTCGAAGAGGAAACCCAGGTCTCGCGCGTAGGTGACGGGAATTCCTCTCAGCACTGACGCCTCGGCGTCGGTGAGCTGCACGTGGGCGACCGACCACGACTTGGCTACTACCTGCTGCCCGACCTGCGGGACCAGATCAGTGGCAGTCGCGCCCAGCGCCACGATCACGAGCTTCGCCGCGTGATAAGCACCCGCTCTCGTGCGCACCCCCGTCGCCTTAGTGCTACCACCCGGCGTCTTCTCGTAGACGATCTCAGCCGCCTCCCGGCCCAGCAAGAACCGGACCCCATCCGCGACGCACGCCCGGTGCACGGCGATGAGGGAATTGGACGAGTGGGCGTATCCGTCGTAGCTGTTGAAATAGCCGTGCCAGCCGGTCAGGGGCCCGTTCCGGAACTGCCAGAACTGCTCGACGATGTCGCGCTTGCTGTTGATGGGCGACACGTGCTTCTTCATCCGCGGGTGGGCCTCGGCCGACGCCCGGAACGCGTTCAGCGTGCCCACGGCTTTCTCGGGGGCCGTCGCGGATGCGCAGTGCAGGAAACCCGTCTGGTGGAAGTGCGGTGCGAAGAGGGGGGTCTTCCAGGCCTCGAGGGCTTCCTATGTAACGTTCAAGTCAGAGGTCAGCGTCATTTCTCAGGCCGGGCATCTTGTTGGCCGTTTGGGGAGCGCAGAGTGGGCTAGACTTACAACCGCCAAGTCGGTGTAGAATGGATCTTCATATTCCGCTCTCAAGATCTTGTTTATGTCGTTGGCCGCCGAGTAACCGCTAGGAATCTGCTTACTCTTGTCTAGAACCGTGATGTTGGTGTAGCCCGCGCGGGACAGACGCAACGCAGTCGACAGGCCGAAGGCGCCCGCCCCGGCAATGAGAATGGGGTCTGATTTTGAGATGGCCATGTTGATTCTATTGCTTCTTTCGTCACTGTAGTAGCGACGCGTGAATTTGCACAAGTCAGGAGTAATGGCTAGACGTCTGATTGTTATGTTAACCTTTCAGCTCACCGATCCTCCTACTTCTGACCATCACCGCCTCTACGTATCCGCGTCTAACATCGACCCATCATCTGAACAACGTCTCCGAAATCGCTATGGGCGGCCGCGCAACCGAAATAAACCACGCGATAGTACCTACCTAGCTATGAGATGAGGGCAGCTGCATGTAGGCTACGAACGGCCTCCAGCGCCTCGGGGTCCGGATCGAAGCATGGAAACCCAAACCCCCATACATACGTTGGAGACTCCGAGGCAAATGATGACGAAGTCGGACCTGCGGCTATCAGCGACGGGTTTGGTTTCGATTCCTATTGGTGTCGTTAGTATCTTGCTCCTGTCGGGTGCTAAGCCGAGAGGGGCGGAGAGAGAAGCGGAGATTGGCCGGCTGGGATCCCGTAGTGTACTGTAGGCACGCGGGTCGATCCAACTTGCATACCTACATATGGACTACGTACCACGAACTACGCAGGCTTGGTAACTGGAATAACTCTCTCCACTTAACGTGGCTTCGGAATCGCCTGCACTCCGCATGGGATATTCGGTTTCAAGGGCTTCTTGGACTTGGAGTCCTGGGCACGGTTACGTATCTGCCTGGGGTTTTACGTGCTTAGTATGTAAGGGTAATACCGAGGTGGGATTCTCATGATGGTTGCCGTTCTCTATCTGAAAACCGTGTGGGTCTCTCTGTCTGGGGACTTTCTGAAAAGTGCAGAGTAGTACCCCGAATTGTTCAAACCGGTCAATGAATGATACAAATCGAAACGCTACGCCTGTCAGACCTTATCAGTAATGCCGGTACAGACTGCAAATAACTCAGCATGATATACCACGTTCAACTAGTCTAAATTAAGGAAAAAAGCCGGCCATCGACTCGATATGTTTTTAAGTATCAAGTCAAAGGTTGTGCGGTGGGACGTCAGTCAAACCATTGCCTCAAATTATGCTCTTGAGAATTGTGCAGTCACATAGATTGCTAGACAACTTTTAGTCAACGATGTTAGAATTAAGGGATGGTCAATTGAATTCGAAGTAGTCTAGCTATGAATCCCAAAGTTGATCCCTCCCTGAGATGCCTGTCGAATACACAAATGAAACTGAATGAATCTCTCCGTAAGAGGCGTTTAAACCATGCATTTCGCCTTTCATACATCCTCGTTGCTAGGATAGGTAAATCTGTCCAAGGGGAAGAACTCCTCCTTAAGGGTTCGAGGGCTCGTGAAGCGTCGCAGGATATCTGAGCTGCCGGCCTTGTCGTTCGTGCCGCTCGAGCGGGCACCGCCAAACGTCTGCTGGCCGATCAAGGCTGCCGTCGTCTTGCAGTTGATGTAGAAGTTGCCTGCCGAGTAGCGGAGTGTATCCTCTGCCTGTCGGAGGGCCTCCCGATCCGTGCCGAAGACCGCTCCCGTTAGAGCGAGCCCGCCTCCGGATTGGTCGACCTTTTTCAGGACGGAGGTCCATTCCGCGTCGGGGTAGACGTACAGGACTAGCACAGGCCCGAAGATCTCCTGGTTGAACAGCGGGTGGTCTGGCGCATCCGCTTGGTAGACCGTGGGCTTGACAAAGAAGCCGACCGAATCGTCGTACTTACCGCCGACAAGCAGTTTCAGGGACTTATCACCGTTGCCGGCATCAATGATAGACTTGATCTTGTCGAAAGATGCGCGGTGGATGACGGGACCCATGAACGCCTCGAAGTCCTTCTCCGGGCTTCCGATGGTGATCTTCTCTACGCCGGCCTTTAGGCCCGAGATGAACTCTTCGGCCCGGGACGCCGGGAGGTACACGCGCGACGTCGCGGAGCACTTCTGGCCCTGGTACTCGAACGCCCCACGGATGGTGTGGCTGACGGCGCTGGCGATGTCCGCCGAGGGGTGGACCAGGTGGAAGTTCTTGCCGCTTGTCTCGCCGACGACCCTCGGGAACTCGCGATACGTCTTGTTCGCGATGCCCTGGCCGATCCGGCCGTAGATAGACCTGAAGACGTCCGACGACCCAACGAAGTTAAGGCCGGCGAATTCGCGGTGCGCGAGCACCTCGTCGGTGACTTCCTGTGCGTCGCCGGGTACGAATTGGACGACGCCCTTGGGAAGGCCAGCTTCTTTCAGGATCTTGTAGACCAGCGAGCTGGCGTAGATGCTGTGCGGCGAAGGCTTCCAGAGGACTACGTTACCCATTAGGGCCGGACCCGAAACAAGACTACCGCCCAGGGCTGTGAAGTCGAAGGGCGAGACCGCATATACGAAGCCTTCCAGGGGCCGGTATTCGACCCGCCTGTAGTTTCTGAATCAGCATACTCACGTCCTTGCCGTGTCATTCTCCGACTTTCGTCTGCTGCTACTCACGTCCATATGCCATCGGTCCCCCGAGTCGGCTGCCTGCCGAGCAGCTCAGCGGCGTAGTTGCAGTTCAGCCGGAAGAAATCGGCCAGCTCGGCCGCCGCGTCAATCTCGGCCTGCCAGACATTCTTGCCTTGGCCGAGCATCGTCGCCGCGATGAGCTCGTGCCGGTACTTACCGGTGACGAGCTCGGCTGCCCGCAGGAAGATGGCCGCCCGGTCCACGAAAGGGGTGTTCTCCCACTTCTTCTTGGCTTCGAGCGCTGACTCGATCGCTTCCCGGACCTGCTCCTTGGAAGCTAACGGGTAGTTAGAGAAAACAATGCCATGCTCTGAAGGCAAGACCTGGTTTAGCGACGAGGACGGTCTCTGGACTTGGCCGTTGATCACGATGTCGCTCTTCACCGGGAGCTGTGACCGGAGGCGTTGCAGCGCATCTTCTACCGCCTTACGCTCAGGAGAGCCCTTTCTATATTCAAACTAGAATTGATAATGTCAGTGCGGTTGCATTTGAGAGCGGGCAGTCCTTTCGGTGTCTTACATTGGCCTCATTCCTCTCGGCCGGAAGCCTGAACGGTGTGGTGGCCATCGCTCGCCGGTTTATGCGAGATATGGGGAGTCTAAGGCCTGTTGATAGAGCTATTGGCGTTAATCTGGGGCCAGAGGACGTTAGGACTCTAGAATGAACGCTCGTCATGCTGAGGATTGCTATGGTGATGACGGTGAAGAGGAAGATGAGCAATTGGGAGCAACAACCAACAGGAAATAGCCACATCTATTAGATTTCCTCTTTCCTGACCTCGTGATATCTTGAGGTGCCTTTTAGAAGCATCTCCGGACCCCCGGCCGGCGGTTATGTGCGGGCAACCCACCATCGGGAGGCCTGCCGTAGATGATCTTTATCCTCAGCTTGGCACCTGTGGGCCCCTCAACGCCAAATCCAGCCGGGACTCTCCAGTAGCGCCTTACCGGTCTCGGAGCGGTTGGTTAATCGGTTCGAGCCGTGTCTAATTACGTAGTTTTGGTGGTCGTTGTATGAGTCCTCATCAAGGCGAAATGTAAGATGCAGAACAAGATTCTAAATGCGCAAGTTACCTTTTATAAGGTCATGGAGCGTACGATTCAAGATCTCCGATGGAAACCGACCAACGAGAATGACTAGGAAATAATATCAAAAGAAATGAAACAATCACAGCCACAGCCACATGACCATCCTTCTCGACTCTATCGGCGACTGGCCGGAGATGTGGCGGCGGCTGCCATCTCGGCCACTTTAGTAACTCCAGCTGTGGCGATTATCGACAGACATGTATCAGCAGTTGGCCCATTCCCGAGAGCTCCTAATTAATAACCGTGCTGTCCAGGGCCGTCGTCGAAAAGGTAGCCAGCCAGCAACCCTTTATGCGAACCCTCTGGACGCACACCAAGTCGGCAGTCACACGGCCTGGACGCTTCGTATTCGCCCGGCCCTTCGGCATCCCATGGACCCTGTATGCCGCGACGTTCTCAGCGGCCAATGGGTCTGATACCATCGTCCGCGAATGGCGACCCGCCGCGGCTGGCACTGCCGCCTTCTTGGCCACGGTGGCGGTCAACGTGCCGTTAGGTATATGGAAGGACCTCCAGTTTGCCCGAATCTATGGCGGCGGTACCGAGACCAACAAGGCGCTGCCGGCACTCTCGAATCTTCCTCATTCAGTCCATGCCACCCCAGCAACAAAGGTGCCGGCCGCTCGGGCGCATGCCAGCAGACTGCCGAGAGCGGTGGCGGCGGTCTTTCTCTTCCGGGACTCACTGACACTGTTCGGGTCGTTTGGTACGTAGCGTCGTCGATTTCCTGTTATCTTAAATTTCTTGCTGGGTATTCGTGGGTTGAAGTCCTTGCCCGACCACCTGAACAAGCTAGAGTAAGCCGCTGACCCCAGATGCATTCATGACATAGTCTTGGCCCCGGCGGTATCGCGCCTCATTTCCGATAGCAGCGCCGTCGCCAGCGCCCATACTACGGCCCTCGCGGTGCAGCTCCTCGTGCCGGCTTCGACGCAACTCGTGGCGACGCCCGTGCATCTTGTTGGGCTGGATATGTACAACCGACCACAAAAAGGCTTGGATCTAGCGAACAGAGTAGCGCATACGCAGGGCCACTTCGGATCCGCGTCAGCGCTGCGTTGCATGCGCGTCCTGCCAGCATTTGGGTTTGGTGTCATGGTGAATAAGGACCTCAGGAACTACTTCCATGGTTCTCTGTGAGTGCTGAATGCCATCAAACAGTTTATTAGAGCCATTAGGCTGGGAAGTGAGATACCCCTACATACGTGTGTATGTATGTACCGAAGTATTACATGATGTACCTAGTAGTTCAGATCTTAGGATAGGGGGATACGGGTATTGGCTAAAATAGAGAAAGGCCATCCTGCAGGAGAGTGAGCATGTAAATTTAATTGGTTAAATACACTGTGGAGCTCTCCAGGTACACACGGATGCAGGGAGATAAGCCGACTCTTTACTTGCACAACACCATATAAAGACCTACATGATGTTCTCTACCTGAACAATTGGTAATTGAGATAATTATCTCAATAGGCCGGCAAGTTTCCAAATGTCAATACACGCTTTATATAGCATTTAAATATGAAGTCTCTTCCGTTAGCTTTATTGTACGAGTTTTACTTGGTATCCCGAAAAGGATAATTCCAATCTCTAAGTCCCAGGAGGCACCATGGTCATGTATAAACCGTTCGAAAACATGTTGATTCTGTAACTTATGAGACTCAGATGTGTGTACAAGAACTAGTTGGTCGGTTCATTCATTCATTCATATAATTATAGGCCAAAAAGCATTCTCCTCCGCAGCTCTTTCCGTAACGCCAGATACTCATCTCTCGTCCTCGATACGGCATCGCGGTTCTCCATCGCCCTTCGCAACAAGTATGCCAGGCACTCTCCCAACGTCCCCCACGTCGTGCACTTCAACACCTCGGGCGGCTTGCCGCCATCGTCCTTGGACTGTAGCAGGCTAAAGGTAACATCGTCCGACATCCCTTGCAACTGTGCGAACTGCAACGGCACCGTAGGAAAGCCAGCTCCAACCCGCTCTCGATAAATTCGCAGCGCCTCCAGCGCGCTGTGCTTGTTATGTGTGGCTAACAGCAGGTTTACCGACGGGAAAGTAAGCCTAGGCCCAGCAGCCATCAGGCCCTTGTCCTGCCGCAGCAGGTTCTGCGCCATGTAATTGTACGCGCCATCGGTTTCCTCTTTGGTGTCGTGGATCAACGACCGCTCTTCCGTAGCCATGTACGCGCCCCGGACGAGCTTTACACCCACCGTCCACCCTTCTTCGGCCGCTAGGGCTAAGTCCCGGCTGAGCCTCTGCGGAGTGCCCTTCAGGTAGGCCTGGTAGGTGTTGAAGACCAGAGCGTGGCCGTCGCGGTTGTACTTGCGCATGAGCTCGACTGTAACCTTGGCGATGCCCTTCTGGTAATACTGCGACTCGGCGTCCACCAAGACGCGAGCCTTTCGCTTCTTGCACGCTTGGCAGACCTCGTCCAAGGCATCGAGCACCTGCTGCGGGGGCAAATTACCGGCGGCGAAGGCTTTCGTGGCCAAGGGACCTGCGCCCGTTAATCTAATGATGGGTGAGAACAGTCAGCGTCTTAACTCAAATGGAGGATGGGGTTGGAAATGCATACTTGAGAGCTAGCTGGTCGCCTTCTGTGAGCATTGAAGCCGTCTCTAACGTCCCCAGTCTCCAGGCCTCTACGTTGGCACATTTCGCGGACTTGCTCCTCTCCCTAGCTACAGTTCCCATTCTGAGCTCATTCCTCTCGCGACCGTCAAAAACAGATTCTTTCGCGTACGTGGGGATGATCCCTGAGATTCCCATCTGCTTCATCTGCCTCCCGTAGGCTTCCACCTCTTGCCGGTTTTCCCCGGCGCAGAACTGCGCGTAACAAGTCCGCCTCAAGATCCAGTAGAGGACAGGATTCCGGTCGACACTGAACAACCAACTTCTAGAAGGCTTTGCAAGGTACGACAGGATGGATAGGGACGGGTGAAGGAGGTAAGGCTTTGACGAGATGATGGCAATTAAGAACGATCTAAGCAGAACGCTCGCCGGCAGGACCGAGAGTGGCGGCTTCGGCGCCACGGAGACATTGCTTTGGATGCTGCTGCTCACAGTAAACAATCGCTGTGCTCGGTGGTAACTTTGCTTGCCAATCACTCTCGGTATGGTGATACTCGACTTTGAAGCCAGGCCTGCCGTGGTCAAGAGGTGTAGTTTCCTGAGAAGAAAGCGGGCCATCGCTGTGTGCAGACAGACCGCACTTAGAAAATCGAAGCAGCACTAGGTATATGGTTGATTCTCATCTGCTTCATGGTAGACGTCTACATAACTCCTATATAGCACATAATTGAGTATACAGGGCGTCGGTCTTTCTTCCGATCCACTACTTAAGTGACCAACCGTCGATGGAGGGTATGATCTCCCCGTATGTTGAGAGATGGGGCTTATTGCTTACTATTGATAATCGGCAACGAGTAGAATATGGCGGAGGCAACTATCTAGGCGTTCGAAGTAGGATAACCGCATCGGTCGTCTTCGTGTTGAGATACCTACATTCACATTAACTAACGTATCTGTAAACTGCAACCCAAAGAGTCCGGGATCCGAGTGTTCCGATTCCGCACGTCGGGAGGGGGCCCGTAGTGTGATTAGAGACCTCATCTATCATCATGTGATGCTTTCCCACCTGGAGAAATCTGGGGTAAGCCTACGGAGAACCTAGACTTCGCCCCTTTCCGAAATTTGCCGTTATCAGCCTAATTGATTTCCGTTTCTATTACATATCTCTATTGATATCTCGCTCGCCCTCCCGTGGCCGCCTACGTAACGCGCAGCGTCCACACCATCATGGGTAGTTGGACTCGGTGTCTATAAGGGACTAACTGATAGCTTGGCTTAACATGATGATAAGACTATCGTGAATCCAGTAGGTAGCAACTACAATTGACGACACGTAATGATAAGTACAAAGTGGAAAGTACATAATTCCTTCGTCGAATATCGTCGGGGCTCGTAACTATCGCCGGAATTGCGAGATAGCCTCACCTAACCACCTGATCTAGTCGAGGCCATCTGAGACTCAAAGCTCGGTATGATATAGCAATTCTGATTGGTGAGAATACTTATCTGGAATGTTGCAATTCCTATCATGAGGCTATCCGACACATTGGGAAATAACTTATTGAAACCTCGCGGGCCACACGCTTTAGTTTTAGTCACAATTTACTGAATTTCACCGGCAGGGGCTTATTCCTTTATTCAACACCAATTGACCAAATTCGTGGATCACAACAACGACTATCAAGTAAATTCAAACACTAGCCTGGTATAGACAATGTGCCTTAGTGACGTTACACAGTAGTGGTTTGCTGCTTGGGAGCCTTTGTGGCGAGACCGATCACAGCCAATACATTTGTCAAGCGCCCCCCAGCTTCTTCAATGTACGAGGTCTCGTATTCGTCGATCAGCGGCCTGTCCCAGCTCAGATCCGCTTCATTCGCCAGGACAAACGTGGTCCGTTTGGTGAATTTCCACCCTAAGTACAGAACTGGAGCAACCAAAACCATGGTATAGTAGGTGAAGAAGCTGCTGATGCTCCACATGCCTGGCACAAACACGCCGTAACCGTAAACGCAGACGATGGTGCTCATGAAGAAGGTAGTGAACCATGCCCCGTACGGCTGGAACCATCCGCAATACGGAAGTGTCTGCCGGTCGATATTCTGCACCTTGCATGCGTTGTAGAAGAAGATGTAGGTGATGGAGATGATAATGTAGTTGATGATACCGGCGCCGGTAATGACATTAGTAAACCAGGTAAGAACATTGGCACTGCTACTCGACACGTTGAGGAATGCCAGGAAAGGGAAAATCATGACCACGCCCAGAGAGTAGACAGGGACCCCTCTCTTGGTGCACTTGGTCAATATCTTCGGAGCCTGTCCCTCGAAGGCTAGTCCGTACAAAACGCGGCTCCCGTAGAATACGTAGGAGTTACCAGCCGAAAATACACTGGTTATCAACAACGCATTGGTCACGGAAGGGAGCACATTGACACCAAAGTTGCTCATGGCAATGACATATGGCGAAGCCGCTGCAGATGGTGTGCCGTCGGAAGAGCTTCCGAGGACGGCCATTAAGGTCGGATCATTGTAGGCAACAACAATTCCGACACACAGAGCACTTCCGACGAAGAAGAAAGCGAATCGTACGTAAGTGGCTTTAAAAGCACTCTTGATGTAACGCCGCGGAAGCTTGGTCTCCCCAGCGAGCATCGAAACGTACTCCGGACCCACCATGGTAAAGGCCGCGTTCCAGAGAGCGCCCAGAAATCCTTCGAAGCGGCCGAGGTTGCCGGTGTGGATGTATTCGGCGAAGGCGCCGGGTTCTTTCCAGTATCGGAAGCCGTACGGGTCGTGCTTGGGATTTCCGCCGACCATGGTTACGAAGGTAAAGGAGTAAACGATCAAGATGAGGATGACCTTGCCACTGGCCAGCCAGAATTCAGCCTCGCCGAACCAATTGACTGCGACAACATTCAAGACACTACAGTATCCACGAGTCAGACCACGTTCTCAAGATTTACTTCCAACAGTCTATGAACAGCAAGGAAAAGTCATGCCAATACATACAGGTAAAGAACGACGCAGGCGGCGACAACTGCTTCTACGGGGATGTCTTCTCTCCAGTATTTCAGGATAGTCGCAATGGCGGATATTTCGAAGGGGATGTTGATAGCCTCGTAGATGAAGAAGTTCCAGCCAGCCAAGAAGCCGAAGGCCGGATCAACCCAGCGACCAGCCATTCGGATAAAGGCCGCAGAGACGGGCATGAAGACGGACATCTCAGCAATGGAGTTGTTGACCAGGCTCATTACACACGCGTAGCTGGTGTACGCCAGCAGAAGGTTTGCCGGCCCGCCCTTCAGCAAGCCGGCGCCAATAGTGATGAAGTTGGCTGTGCCGATGGAGCCGCCAATGGCGATCAACTGAACCTGACGGTAACTGAGGTGTCTCTGCACTTGATCTTCGCTGGTGTTGCTGTCTACCCTCCCTACGCTCCCCAGTTGGACACTCGCGGTGTGAGTGCCCTGTGGGTTGAGTTTTGCACCCAGTGCCTTGACGTTCTTCTCTTCGTCGAGCGTCATGTTGTTGGCTTTGTGGTAGGTCAGAAGAAGGCAGGAGCTGAACGATAATCAGACAGGGATGCTGTGTTTCGAGATGTTAAGCATGTGGACTCGGGTCAAAGTGAATTGGTCGAGTTAAGTTGGCAGCACGAAAGGGGGGAGAAACGAGGTTTTTGTCTACTTGGGTGACACGAGGCTATCCGTCGGGTCCGTCAAGACAACGCTGATAGATATCACCCTAGAACCAACATAGTAAGTGGCAATGTGATGTTTATAATCATCTGGGATATGAGACATTAGTTCGGCATAAGCCTTACTCGTAGTAACTTTTCAGTCAACGCTATCCGAGGTATATTCCTGTACAAGTTCATGGTAAGGGGCTTGCATCCTGACGTAACCCCGAAATTGGTAGATCCAAGTCTGCGTGTACAAGAGAATCCTCCGTATGCTAACCCAAATTGAAAAAGAAATGCGGTTTCTGATTGAAATGATTCGTTGTTAGGCTCCATTTAATGGAAGTGTAGATCAATTCAGCTAGTCTTATATATTTGGTCTTGTTGCGCGTGATGGGATAAAGCCTCACCACAGGACTGCGGGGTATTATCGAACAAGGGTCTTTTTCATTTATAGGCATTTTATCTACATAATACTAATGTCTCAGGTCTCGGACTCAAGGATTGTAGAGTAGAAGATACGCAGAGTAGCTTCAGGAAAAGCGCAGTTGCCCTCTCCTATTTTGCCCATCAACCTCTATACATCTATAATTCTTCGACATTATGCCCAGAGTAGCATTCTGCAATGAGCTCAACGTTTCCCGTGTTCTGTACCCCAGATTAACGAGAACGAATAAATGGGGGAACATGGATATTCATGGGAAATGGTTAGACGCTTCGTCTCGGCTACGATCCCGATAACAGGGCGCATTTGCTTAGGAGTCTCGTGACTACGTACCTCAGAGCACTACAGCGTCTTGGCTGCTATGAACTACCGGTAGTTGCAAGCACGGGTCCTTCGGGGTTATTTCCTGGCTAAATGCCGCCCGCTATGTATAGTCAGTAATTAATGGGTCTACCCCGGAAAGTAAGAATTTTTGTTACCCTGAATAACCATGCCACTAAAACAACAGGCGGCTTGGTTATAGTAACATGGGAAAAAAAAAAAAATCCTTGGAGGGACACACTCCCTCAAGTGTAAGAGTTTATAGGGATAAAACGGTGATAGTTTGCCGAGGATTCTACACCTTGACTGATCTCTCAGGTTCAAGCATGTAACGACGCATGAGCACCGCGGCATTGCCGCTACATGGCGTAACTAGTAGGTAAATCAATGCCCAATAGCTAAAATTCCGTCAAGTAAGCCCCCAGATTTCGTTCCTTAGCCAGTGAGAGGATTTGCTCCCCAGCCGTGAGATCTGTTACACTGACGCCGACGCTCTTGTAGACGACAAGACCCTCTTGAAGCCACCGATCTAGCTCTTCCTTTCGAGCCTGGTCAGCCTCCCTTTCTCGTAAGTGGATCACTTTGCCGATTTCGACCACGTCATCCTTTTCCAATTGGCTCTGAATCGCTTCCCCGGTGTGTGTCAGGACAGTTTCCCGATCATCGACCAAAATGGCACCTGTCGAGCCGTTCTCGGGGTGGAAGCCGTTCGTTGTGTCGTCGACAATGCTTCTTAACAGGGTTGGATCTATCTCTATCATGTCTGGCTGCCAAGACCCAATGGCTGAGATAAATGGGCCTTTCTTCCTTTCCCCTTGGCCTAATATGTACTTGGCCGGAAACAGTGGTTTGTTAGAGGGTACAGTGCAAAAGATAGCATTGGCGTTTGAGAGCACGGCCTCCAAAGACTGGTCATAACCGGGGCTCGAAGGACCGAGGTACTCCATTGTAACCGAGGATTTCCACCGTAAAGCGTTCTCCTGCGCGATTTGGTCAAGCATCTCTCTAGTCCTTGGCTCGGAACGGTTCACAACGGTGATTGACTTGATCTCGTCCCCCCTCAGGGCCAAGGAAATCCGGATGTGCCAGAGAGCCTGCTTGCCGGAGCCGAACACGACGATATTCTGGGTATTACGTCGCCACATGTATGGGATCATTGCAGCCAGCGACGTACGGTAGCCGGTGACCTCTCCGGCATTAATGATGCCAGACGGCAAGCCGTTTTCATCACATAATGCTATGATCCCCTGCAATGGCAGTTTCTTGTTGTCTTGTGTCGGCGCAGGGTCGACGATGATTTTAGTGCCAACCGCTGTGGGCGATGTGAAGGGTCTGAATAACGTCTTTTGGCCATTAGGTCGATTGACGACGCCAGGGCTAGGCTGGTACTGGCGCTCCTCGCCTGTTGAATATTCCCTGAGACATTTTGCGATCGCCGCCTGAAACCCCACGATTTCATGCTTGGAAAGACCGATGAGAACTTCGTGCACGGCCGAGTCGGCGAGAACTACGAGATCTCTCATTGTCGGCAATCCTTTGAGGGATTTGGAGAACACTAATTAAATATTCTGGGCTCTGCTCCTGAACCACGATCACTTGATATTCATAGTCCCAAGATCTGGTCTAAAGGGAAAGTTGCGTACTACGACTAACGGTCCTTCCGTCATCGGAGAAGGACTGGAGACGCCTAATGATACGGGGTCAAATTGCCAAGGCCCATTTTGTAATCACAGTGCTACGGGATGTGGAGGATCTATTTACTGTACATGCTTCTCGTACGTTGCCCCCAAATGGAGAGTGGGTTAACATACACTACAATATACGCGTAGACCTTGACGGGAACTTCGTATGACCCTTTGCCCTAAGCGTATTTGATCTATCACGATCTGAGTAGTTCGTGCCTGTATGCTCCAGGGAGCTGTACAGCAATCCGTGAGCCCTTTCCCTAGACGCCTTCCCAAATCCAGTAAAGTGCTCAATGTCACCCTTAACCCGAATGGAGGAAGCCGTTGTACGATATATGGATTGTTCCGACAATGCGATCCTCCGCCAGCATCCGTGCCTATATCCCGGCCTACTCCGCATCCGCCTGAGGCTCCATTGAGCAAGTTTGGGTGGGGGCGGGTGACGCAGCTTGGCTTAGTTCTTGGCGTTCTCGGGAAGGGTGCCGGCTGTCTACGACCTGCTAACATCACGTGCGGAAGAGTGGCCGATTAGATCAACACTGCATCGATTATGTAGGTTACCCCAGTCCAGCTCACGGGGTCGATAGCTCCCCACATCAATTAGACCCTCCCTAAGATAGTCCAGTTGGAGTTCCTGCGTCCAGTTCGGTCGTACGCGTTGGGAAGCCATTTGATAGCACCAAAGGCGATGGCGGCATCGGCGTTAGCGGGAGTCAAACCAATTTGTAACATGCATGTGTGGTCTATCGTTACAATGCATTCTTATCAGCTATAAATCTTGGGTAAAGCTCCAGAGTGTTGAGGATATAACAGTGTCGTACTCCCGTGGACTTGACAGTGTGTTCCTATCTCAAACGGACAAGAACGTCACCTACATCAGATACTTGCAGAGCTTCTGTATCAGATTTGAAAATGCCTTTCGGTCGTACTTTGAGCGTCGTAGGCATACATTGCGCCGGGGAAGTTTGCGATGTCATCGTCGGCGGCGTGCTCGACGTGCCCGGCAAGAACTTGTACGACAAGATGATGCACTTTTGGGCGAAGGCAGACAACCTGCGCAACCTGCTCATGAACGAGCCGCGCGGCTCATCCGCCATGTGCTTGAACCTGGTCATACCCCCGACCAACCCGAAAGCCGACGCAGGCTTCATCATAATGGAGCACGAGGAGTACCCGCCCATGTCAGGGGCCAACACCATCGCCACGGCGACGGTACTATTAGAGACCGGCATGGTGCCCATGCAGGAGCCGATAACCAACTTGACGTTGGAAACCCCGGCAGGTCTGGTGCACGTGACGGCCGAGTGCGAGGCTGGCAAATGCAAGTCTGCCGAGTTCCAAAACGTGCCGGCGTTTGTGTTCGCGCTGGACCTCGAGATTTCTGTCCCCGGGTTCGACCACCCCATCAAAGTCGATGTTGTCTGGGGTGGTATGATCTACGCCCTGGTAGATGCGAAGTCCGTCGGGCTGGACATCGAATCGGCCAACGGACGCCAGCTAGTCGACCTAGGCGAGAGAATTAAGAAGGCTGTCCAGGAGCAGACGGACTTCGTCCATCCAGAGAACCCGGGTATCCGCGGAGTTAGCATTCTCCAGTTCACCAACGGCCTGAAGGACGTGGGCTCCCACAAGGTAGCCCTCAACACCGTCGTCGTCTCCCCGGGCCGCCTAGACCGCAGTCCCTGCGGAACGGGCACTTGCGCCCGCATGGCCGTCCTTCATAAGAGGGGCCAGCTAGCCGAGAACGAAACCTTCCACCACACTGGTATCGTCGAGACCGAATTTATCGGGCACATCCGGGGGATTACCAAGGTAGGTGAATACGACGCCGTCATCCCTATTGTGAAAGGCAGTGCATGGATCACGGCATTTAAGCAAGTACTTCTTCACCCGACAGATCCTTTCCCAGAGGGTTTCAGGATTGGGGATAAATGGCATATGTCACATAATAAAGATAAACAGTAATTTGAAACTCTTAAAAACCATAGAATTTTGTAATTATGCGCTCGTGAAGACTAAACACTTTACTTTATTACGATGTTAATTAGCATCTCGTGTAGTTGACAACCGGAGATACTCTGCCTGTCGTTTATTTGCCTTTTGTCTTAAGCATAGGTTCACCTACCACTCATTCCCCCCTAGGTCGACTCTGTGCGTACCAATCTCGGGATTTATAAATAAATAGCCATGAAAGCTTCTAACGATACGGACTGGACTGGTAAAATGGCCTCACATCATAGTAGAGGACCAAATTCGTAATCAGACAGTACCTGTCAATGACAATGTGCATTTGAGACCAGCGAGGGCCCCATGTAGTCTTCACTCCTGAGCGCTTAACCGGCCCTTACGGCGACTTCACAGGGAGTAGCATTTTACGTTAAGGGCCGCTATCTGCAAAGAATTCGAAAACCTAGGGCTACAACTGCCGGAAATCCCAAGCATTACGGCCACGAACATAGGCTGGTCCGTCAAACTGGCCACCAGACAAACTCGGGATAAGCTTCTCGAACCGGACATGAAGCAACGGCTAAGCGACATCACGAACGCCAGCGACATCCAAATACCATAGGACTGGGACATTAAACTAACAATAACCTCGCCTTTATCTCCCATTAAAGGTAATACGTTCCTTTTGTCGTTAAGAGATATGACTTCAAACAATAATCTTACGTTTTCGTAAAAGATTTTAAAGGTTCCTACAAAGTAATCGTTAAGATTCTGTAGAAAAAGATGTCGCATATAAATAATGAACTCTAACGACAAAGGTTACTTTTGCTAATAACCAACGGAACTTCCGAGAGTTCGAAAGTATTACTACGGCGTATGCCTAACCGTATTAGTTAGTTTTAAATCTTTTTTTAAAATATCTCCTACTTACCATAAGACAGCTTCGGAGTTTCTCGCGCGAGATGATATTCATAGGGAATTTATCGACCCACACACGTCCGACTTCTGTGCTCCACTGGCTTCATTCTATAGCAGTATTGTTGTCATCAAGGCGTTCAGGTTGGACAGTGGTCCGAATCGGATGGTTCTTCTACATCTAGCTGAGATGGTAGGTCGGTGGGCTAAATTGATAGCGAGATTCCATTTACATGCTTTCCAAGCATGTCTCAAACCGTTAGATGCGCTTGACGCGGCAACGGCACAACACCTAATCGGGTGCAAGGAGTCTTCCAATCGCCCAACTGGCGGAGCTAGCCTATTAAAGGCGACGAGGGTCTTCAGACTCACTGGACCGCATGGTATGATTTAACGAAGAAAAAGAAGAAGTCCACTACACCTGCGGCCACACGCATCTTTCGCGGCATTCGCTGTGGTCCACAGACTGGTACACTACTTAAGGCGCAAAGTTAGAAAATGCGGCCTAGAGTTTCTGCGAAATGTAGACATATCTCTATTTGGCAATGGTCTCTTCAGCAAAGTACCATCGGCAGGGAAACACTGGGCCCAGCCTGGAGTTGTCGAATATTTTGATTGGGGCGGGGAGTCTGCCGACGGAGAGCCAGGACATCTGGCGACCCTATATCTACAGGCTAATGGACAGCTTCCGAATGATATATCAGGTAGGCTCTACCAAGATTGGCCTGCCTCATTGGGTCTATAATGACCCAGACGTAATGGCATTACTGATTCCGCTCGGGGTTGATGTCAATATCCGCGTTCCTCACCTACACAAATTTCGCGTAGAAGGGAGCTGGAAAGGGGAAGTGACATTGCTGATGGAAGCTTCGCAAATTCATTCTGTCGTGTCCAGGACTGGCAAAGAGGAAGCCGAAGAGATAACGACCAGTTTAGGCCGGTTAGTTGTCCTATTAAAAGAACGAGGCGCTACTGAGCAGGAGTGGAATGAGGATGGTAATATTATCTTCCCATCATCCTCGGACGAAACTCTTGGCATGGACGAACCGACAAGTGAGGCAAAGCCACGCTCTGGGTCAGATGCTCCATGTAAGCCTTTCAATGCCTCTGCTGAGACCGCATCAGATCATGAGCAACATGGAGAGGAGGAATCGAACCACAAGGACTTCGTTTTGACAGAGACCTCAGTACCTCCACCAGCCGGCAAGACATCTCCCATTCCATCGGATAGTACTGTGGCTTCAAGAAGCAGGAGGTTACCGAAGTTCGTGCTGAGAATGAGCAGGCTAAGAAACTTTCCAAAGGATTAGGCGCAAGACATAGGCGTGCGCGGCATCATCACAACCAAAAGATACAGACTTGATCGTTGCATAGCCGCCGGGCCTTGGGGCAACTTCAGCTGCTTTTGGGCTAGTGCTAGGATAAGGATGGAACATGGGCTTTCCTTGTTTGTGATATCTGGGACGAAGTGTGTATTTATCTTTTTAGTGAGTTCTCTCCTTTTCTAGCTAACGTAGGGTCGTAGGGCACATAGAGCGCTACCGTCATTCGAAGAAGTCCCGGCGTACCAGAATCAGAACTGGTTGTTTTCAGCTACACAAGGCGTTAAAATGGATGTCAAGGGTGTGTTGTATCTACTTGGATGGTTTCTATAGCTGTGTTAGAACTGGACCGTCTGAGCAAAGTGCGTGTACAATCCAATTCTACTACTGAAAATAATACAGATGATCTACGTCTAAGGGTGGATGTTGGTATAAAAACCTAGTCAGTCGGCCCTAATCCCATACGGATGCATGTCCCTTATATGGACAACACCATGATCTTGACCCTTCTCGGCCATGGTATCCCTGGCGCTACATCACTACGAACCTCTAGCCCTAGACGCTCAAGTAAGGGGTCATAATGCGCTGTAAATTTAGACCCTACACGTTATGTCATGATTCGTTGGTGCAAGAATCGAAAGTATTCGGACTCGCCCTGAACCATGAAGGATGATGTGATGAGTTGTAAGACTCTTCTCAAGGCTGCCGCCCCGATAAGAGTTGGGAAGTGAAATAATGTAGGAGTTTTGGCAACAGTCCCAGCTCACCATTCATCAAGAAGTACAGAACTCAAACAGCTACCTAGACTTGTATTACTCAGAGCCTTATAGGCTTTCATCCATAGAACCGATGGCTTCAATTTACCGTTTGTTGTTCCCGGACCCCCTAGCGTCCACACTATTCATTGCGGGGTACTGTATGCAATTAAGCGTAAGAGGCGACGTCAGCTTAAGTGAGTTCTCTTAACATAAACCGACATTCAAGTGCTTACAACAAGCTTGGGTGTCTGAACTGCTTTATGCAGTCGAAGATCTAGCTTTTTCTTAACTTAATTGACCAACACCATCAGAACAGGACTTTTTTTTGAAAAAGCCGATCAAAATGGCACCTCCGAAGATCCGGCTGGCGACGGCATCTCCAGGAACGCAGGCGACCACCAAGGAGACGCTCGCCCAGCTCCACCAGATCGCCAAACGGGCAGCGGCCAACAGGGCCGACATCCTGCTCCTCCCGGAGGCGTACATCGGCGGCTACCCGCGGGGCGCGGACTTCGGCTGCAAGGTGGGCGCCCGCACCGCCGAGGGCCGCGAGGAGTACCTGCAGTACTTCAAGAGCGCCGTCGACCTCGGCGATACCGTCGGCGATGGCGCTGGCGCCGGCGACGCTTGGTTGAAGAGGCGTCTGCGGAGGCAGTCGAGGTCTACGGATGATGCCGTTGAGGGCGATGAAGGGGTGAGAGGGGATGGTACGAGAGAAGAGCTCGAGCGTATCGCACGGGAGACCGGCGTCTTCATCGTCGTTGGCCTCATCGAAAAGGTTGGCGGTAGCTTGTATTGCGCGGTGGGCTACGTTTGTCCTAAACTGGGCTTCATTGGAAAGAGGCGTAAAGTCCAACCGGTAAGTCTATCTCGTGCGCCCCCCTTATTTCTCATCCAATTATCCAGCCTGGAGACCGTGTGGCAATTCTATATGGGCACTCTCCTTTGTTCTGGTGGGTTAGGATGCCATGGTGGCTGGAGCATGGCGATCGGTACTGGGTTCTAGAAGTATCATCCCATGAAAATTGGTACGCCAGCTGTCTGGCATGAGCGCGGGGTTAATGCTTTAACTCCGCCTATACAAGGAGCTCATAACAGAGCACCCAATACCACAGCTGTCCCACGCCCACGGGTATTATATACCATAGCTCTCAATCCTTATCATACTCCTGCTGGTGGCGTTAGGCGGGTTTCCTCCTATTGGGATACTGGTACAGCTTCATCGATAGGGGGCATGGATAACTTCATGGCGCTGAGCCGTCCGGCTAGCAACAACCATGAAGACAAGCCTCCCAGGTTTATATTTCATCTACTGGAGATACGTTAGCGTGGACAACCTGGCTATCTCTAGCCGGATCGTTCCTCCGTAAGGATTGCAGGGGAGCTGTTGTGGTAATACAGGGAAGAAACCGCCCAGTGGTTGCCGTGGGGTGCTAAAATAGGGGCTTTTGGAATCGGGAAGTGCGGGGGCGCCAAGGAGCGGGATATCGAAGTGCTTCTTAACGCACCGGCTTCCTATGTCGAAGGCATGACTGGATTCGTTCTAAAACGGAACGTTGGTGACGAACCCCTATGAGGGCTACGCCTTAACTTATCCAAAAGGATATGCGAAGACTGGTCTAAGTCAGACAGTGATGGCGGTTCAGCTGGAATGCCTGGTACGCGCTTATCCACCTATGCTTTGCGTTGGTACGTATTGAGCCGGACCTAGCAGCCGGGCGACTTATTGAGGCTCAGAGGGTCGTCAGAGACATCGACTGTTCGCACAGGCTCCATGCCCTTTAACTCCTCCCCGAACACATGCCGTATCAGCTAGCTACAAAGGCCAGACAACGAACGTAGCGGACTGAAGCCGAGTTGCTCGCGAATCCGAGCGGCAATCCTCCAGCATCCCCCTATTAAGGAACCCCGGTGTTGCAGTGAAACGTGCTGGCCCAAACCATTTCCACGCACATGATGAACAGCACCTCATTTCCTCTTTTCGCGGTTCCAGAACTTCAAAATTGGAGAAAAAGATGCTGACGATAGGGATCACCGTTTCCCGAGTTTTCGCAGACAGGAACTGAGCGTCGTAAGCGGCTCGAATGAATTCCCACCGTCTCTTTCTCTCCATTGCGAGAACATGCCCTAGTCTTCGGGGAGTGCCTGCCCTCATGACCACATCCCGTACCTCCTCACCTTATTATACCCGCCGCGCTATCCATCATGCACACGCATTCTTCAGAAAAGCCCATTCACTGACACGGATACCACGCACAAACAGTGATCTGGGCCCAGGGCTCCCCCGCGACCCTGAAGGCCGTCTCGACGACCATCCGCGGCGTCCGTATCAACCTCGCCGCTGCCATATGCTGGGAGAACTACAGTAAGCCAATTTCCGGATTTACTTGCCCGCGGTTACTTCCTGAAACCAGAGCGCAAACTCCAAAATGGGGGCCTTTAAGAGCCCATAGCTCTGACGCATGTTTCATGACTCGCCCAATTAGTTATGAAGGACAACTACTGACCACAGACGTTACAGTGCCCCTACTGCGCCAGACCCTGTACGCGCAGAACGTGAACCTCTGGCTCGCGCCCACGGCCGACGGCCGCGACGCCTGGCTACCGCTGCTGCGCACCATCGCGCTCGAGGGGCGGTGCTTCGTCGTCAGCTCCAACATGTGCGTGCGGGAGGGCGGGTCCGAAATTGTCGGAGATGGGGATGAGCTCGCGGGGGAGGATAAGGTGGAGGAAGGAAGCAGGCCAACCGGCCGCAGAAACTCCTGCCTCACGGAGGAGGGGTTCGAGATCGCGCTCCCCCTGTCACCGTCCTCCGCTGCAGCCGTGCCCACCGCCTCCACCTCGGCCATCGCCGACGAGGAGGAACACCACCACCGCGGCGCGGCACCGCAGCCCGAGAAGTCGGCCCCGGCAGTCGCCGCCAAGCCCAAGAAAGGGAGGCAGAAGAAGCCGCGGTTCGTCTCGCGCGGCGGGTCGGCCATCGTCGCGCCCACGGGCGACGTGCTCGCCGGTCCGCAGTGGGAGGACGACGCGGGCATCATATACGCCGACGTCGACTTCGAGGATTGCATACGCGGGCGCTTGGACCTCGATGCTGCGGGGAGTTATTCCAGGTACGTCTGTTTAGAGTTGTCTCCTGTTGCTGTTTTCTTTCTTCTCTCTTTCTATAGCATCCATCTGTCGCGATGGATATTTTTCGGCGATGCTATATCGGATTTGGAGTGGCGACCCACCAGGCCCTTGATACTCCTCTTTTGGTTCCGTACTCGGCGTCGCTGGAGACACCCCGCCATCCACTGTGGACGAAGGGGCATACATATCCCGTGATCGCGGGTTGGGCTCCGGATCGAGAAGACGGGCAGATTCTCGGTTGAGGATTCAGTGCTGACTAGGGGGGGGAACATAGGAACGACTCGTTCAAGTTCTCGGTCGAGGGGCTGGACCTGGATCCGCTCCCCTATTGAGCCCTGCTTGTGGGTTTGTTTTGACGTACTCGGGAACCCCACGCGGATAACTTCCCTTCTTCATATGAAAGTATGGTTGGTGGTGGTAGTATATGGAAATGGATAGTCTTATTATTTTGTCGATGAGCTTACGTGTCTAGTTGCTTGGCTGGTTGTATGACCCCTATTCCTGGTGGTTAAGTACCCTAGGCTTACGATCCAAGGATTCCTATCTACTGTGAACCAGCTACGATCTGGCAAATTGGACATACACACGGGTCATACCGGGCCCACAACATAGTCCGTAAAGGAGTAGAACAGTCTCGAAGCTGGTGCATAATCCTCGTGCCATATCGAAATCCGTGTAATCGTAGCACCCCTTTCAACCAATAACCGGAGTAAACCAGCAGTGTGAGTAAACTTCAGACAAGACAATCTCGTATGCATTCGTTCCAAGTATCCGGGTATCTATTTGACCTGAATCCACAGCATCCAATCCCGTGCCCGTGCCAGCCAACCCGAACCAGACCGTTTAGCTCCTAAAATATCAACCAGCCGATCCATGCACGAGCATTATCGTCCACTTCTTCAATCGTGAACAAAAAGACACCAACGACATACCTAAAAGTCCGACACCATTAACCATTTAGGAAGTAAAAAGCAACGGAACCCCGAGAAAACCCATGAACTCGAGGCACCTACCTACAGGAAGCAAGACCCTCATCTTGCAGCCTCGGCTGAACCCTTAGCCCTCTCTTTTTCTTCCTCCTTGGTCTCCTCCGAGACTTCCCTCGGGGAGGGGGCGAGTGGACTGCCCACGGCGGCGGCACTGCCGGTGATGCTGTCGGCCCTACCGTGGCCCAGCAGGCCGCTGCGAATACTGGCGCCGTCCTTGGCGGCGTAGTAGCTGTTGCGCTGCTCGGCGGGCGCGATGCCCGTCGCCGAGTAGATGCTGGTGCGCTCGTTGGCCGCCGCGCTTCTATCGGCGACCGTGGTTGGCCCAGTAATCCTCACACTGCTGCCGCCGGCGTCTACGTTAGCACTTAGCACGCTCAGGGGCAGGCTCTCGCGGCTGCCGCCCCACAGCGAAGATGGCGCGAGGGCGCGTACCGACGCGTCCGTGTCCATGGACCGGCGGCGGCGGCGCTTGCTGCTCGACGCAAGAGTCAGGATCGATGCGTTGTCCGTAAGCAGGTTGTTCGCCGTGGCCGTGTTGTAGGTGGTGGGATGTCCGGTGGCGGAGTGAGGTGCGAGGTGCGGGGGAATCGCGGATGCGGGCGAGCTAGTAGGAAAGGGCTGGCTGAACTGAATCGACTGCGTGGTGCTGCTGTTGTGAGGATTCAGATGGGAGCCCTGTCCCCCGTTCATGCCCATGTTGAGCGCCCCGTTGGGGCCCATCGACTGGATCGTCGTAAGCGTAGTCGTCAGAGATCGGACGGATGGCGCTGGCGAGGAGAAGGTGCTGTCGCCACCTTTACGCGACTCGAAACCTCCGTTGGCTGTCCGGCTTGTCCCTGCGACGGACGATGCCATGTGAGATGGGGCGTTTATGGAATGGGTTGCTTCATGATCGGTTGACACGGTGGGTGCCATGGACATGGCTCCGGCTGTATGGGGCGCGCCTTCCTCGCCGGATGAACGTAACGAGGTACGACTTTGTATTACGGAAGGGTCTGAGGTCTGACCAGTCTGGGCTGTGGCCAAGGACGGACCGCTGTACTGAACCGGGGGTGCAACATCGATGCGACCGGACTCCGGGTAAGGGTTGTTGTTCTTGGACGGTCGCTTCTTGGAGCTCTTCTGGTTGTGGTCACGTCTGAAGTGGCCATTACGACCGCCGTCGCTAGATGATGAGCTGTTCTTGAAATTGGCGAGCTTCTTCACCCAGTTAGAGAACGGCCGCCTGCGTCCTGGACGTTCCTGACGGTCTGTCGTATCTGTTAGAGAAGAGGAAGTTAAACGACAGAATAGGCGGGCAGGATGAGTAAATATAGGTGATAGGATCGATGGAATGACGTCATGGGTTTGTTTAGGTCTAGGAACCTGAGTTTTTCAAAGGATACGACGATGGCGATGACGCTGAGGAAGAAGAGTCGGAGTTACTAACCAGTGCTAGCATTAGGGCTGTTAGAAGGTGACGCGGTTTCGGTCATAGCCATGGCAGGTGATTAAGTTAACCGGCTCGGTTTCGGGAAATGAGATAGGCTTGAGCCTTTGAGTTCGATCCGGTGCTCGTAACGTGATATTAGAATGGGCCAGGACGGAATGGCCTCAAGCGTCGCTGTCCGGTTGTGGTTGAGCGAGCTTTGTTTGTGGTTCTCCCCAGACTCCGAGGTTGGGCACAACAAAAGCACGGATAGAACCTGGTGGGATAACTGAATATTCGACAAATTCTCGTGTTTCCGGTCTTTGGTAGAGATAAGAACCAAATTGGCGGCTAACCTACTGATGATGAATCAATTGAAAAAGGGGGACAAGATTAGGTAGGTTTGGCGAAGATTCAGATGTGGTGTGAGATTTTGTTGTATATGTAAGTTGAAGGAAGCTTTCCTCTGGCTCCCCAGGGCCCCGAACTCAGATGCATTCATGAGACCCTGTGCTGTCGTAATCGCTTATCGGGGCTCCGAGCCTACCCGTGGACCAATCTGGGTTAGGTGTTATTAGTAGGTACACAGGGGTCCAGGGGTAACCTAGTGCTAGCCCCGGCAGCCTCACAGAAGTGGGAAGAGACCACCAGCCACCCACAGAGCCTAGACCCCATCTCCAGATTCCATAGGCTTGGTGTCATTACATAATTCATCAACTACCGTTCACACATGCTACCACTTAAACATTTGATATGCAGACTCCAAGTCACATTAAACCTTGTAAGGGGCGGCTATCTCCGGCGACATGGAGTTTGTACTGTAAGTGGCCGAACGGAAGACTTCTTATGCATCACGTCTTCACGAACTTTCCTGGAGGTCTCGTATCTAGTATGATAGTATCTGTTGACCCCCCCACCCCAAATATCTGATTATCAGGAATATTGCCGTTACAAATACGCGGCGTCCAGTTTACGAGCTCTGTATTTCTGGCGCCTTCTCTCTCTGAATCTTCACTTATCTGGAGAAACACCGGTGTGAAATCTAAGAGAGGTCATATTATGAGAATCCTTAATAGGGATTAAGTCTCTTACCATACGTAAAAGCCAATACATGCATCATTTCCTAGGAAGCGCCGGTCTTTCTCACGCGTCACACTCCCGGCCTCTTCAGCGATATGTCATGGAGTAGGCAGTAGAGCGAAACCTGACCCCGTCGAGGCACGAAAGAGTCGCCGCTGCCGGATTATCGAGTTAACGAGCGGGTCGGTACTCCTTCGTTGCGCAGCCCGCGGCGCAATCATTGAACGAATGGAATTCAATAGAACCAAGCTCCAATATAGCGCTGGGCATAGGCAGGTCCCGACCCACCCGGTAATATAACTACCTGAAGCTTACCGAACGTACCTTTGCGAACGGTTGAGTCAAGGCCAATGCTGGGTTCCGTATCGATACAAAGATCTCAGCGCCGCCATCGGATCATGGGCCGAAAAGTCCTCCTCTCTCCTCACCCCTCCATCCTCGCTTTCCACCTCTTGAATTCCCTACCAAAGGAGCCGCCCGGTTTGTCCTCTCCGATAGCGTCGACGGGGCCGCGACCCAAGTCGAGCAACGGCACCATCGACGGCCTACCATGGGCGCACTGGAATGGGAAGGCGCAGTCCGCCAAACGCCTGACGAGGTCGACACATTCCCCATAGGATAGCTTGTCGTTGAACATGATGGCGCTCCGGCACGCGCGCGAGTTGATCATGTCCAGTATGCCCTGCGGACACCCGTGCAGCCTGGACAGCCAGTGCGGGTCGGCCGAGCCGCTATGGCCCGAGGGCTCCGCACTCGGTCCCGCTAGGCTATGGCCGTGTTCGTCCACCTTCCAGGCCTCTTTTCTCAGCAGTTCGATGAGCAACCGGGGCTCCAGCCTGCACCTCTCTGCTATGCCAGGCGGAAGCTTCTGCACCTTCACCTGCGACGGTCTTCCCCTTTTGGACATCAGGCCGGTGGCTGGCGGAGGAGAGACCTCGTACCATATTCCCCATTGCCGGAAATGGTCACTCAGCCGCATGAGTTGCGCAGCGTCGGTAAGTGAGATATCAAACTTAAGTGGCTTCTCTAGTAGCTCCGCACAGGCTCTCACTTCTAATTTGCGCTGTGTCGGTATGAGGTCCGGTGTGCCATCCTGGCTAGGGATCTCGACTCCTTCAAAGTATTCCTTCATGAGGGTTTCAACACGACAGCGCTCATCCGCAGCGTGCTGGTCAATGACGACGATCAGAGACATATTATGCCGTTCAATCATGGCCTGTTCGGTATCTGCTATAGCCGTTGACACCTTAGCTAAAATGAACTTTCGATCAACTTGAGCAATGACTTCCGCCTGCCGAAGAGCATCTTTCGAGATTTTGCCTTGGGCGTTGCCCGAGGTTTCTGGGCTCATCCGTGTGAAATCATAGCAGCCATGACAGTTGCTTCTTGGGCCCAGCAATTTGGCCTCATCGCAAGCCACTGGAATAGGAGGTTCTGTTTGCTGGAAGACGGGATTATCCCAGGATGCAAGAAGGTCGTTTAGCCAGGGACTTGTCTCTTCTTTAGGCGCAGGCCGCGTTTGCAAGCGTAACTTCTTCGTGGGCCCGGGGTAAATGGCCTCGTCTGTCGCTTCGGAGGTCTTGGTTCCCTTGTGATATGGCTGGACAACAAACCCGGTCCGGCTATCAACGACAGACCGCTCTTTGGTGAATGGGTTGGTCCATACAACTGCCCCACCCCTACGAGATTCCGCCTCTTGGGTTGGGAGATCATCCTTTTTGGCCCTTGCATTTAGATCGATTCCATTTGTAGGAACGCCTACGTCGAGAAACGGAGGACGTAACAATTTCCCATCGCTATCAACTAGCGGAGGCGCGGACGACCATCTGAAGTCGTCCAGGAGATGTCTCCCTGCGCCATTTCCTTCCGACATCGTCCTGATCCCTTCCGTAGTAGCTTTCTCGTCAAGAGGTGGACGTTGGGGCCGCCCAGTTTTAATGCGAGTCCACGAATCAAATGGCGAATCGGGACGAGATCGTGAGGTTCTCGTACCATCGATGCGAGCAAGGCTAAAATGAGTAGTGGCTAAGTCACCTGTCGGTGTGTTTCTCCGTTGCTGCAAAGGCCGACTAGTCTCTGAACCAGGCCTTGGGGTAGAGCTTCTAGAGACCGAGACGCCGCTGGCATTCTGGTGCTCCAAGGAACCGAACGAGAGACTCTTGCTAGGTCTGAAATGGCGTGGTCGAAAATGATATCTCTTGAGAAATTCGTAGAATACCGCCTTGAGGAGATCGATAACTGCGTTCAAACCCTCCTGGCGCTCGTCTAACATCTCATCCATGTCGCGATCAGCAAGGTGCGAAATGGGTCCTTCAAGGTTGAGCTTGATGTAGAACATAGGCCATCGGTCCACGCCTTTTCTTGCTCTTAGTTCGCGGCCGGTATATCCATCCGACTTGTACCGACCATCTCCTGCGCGCCGTCTTTGCTCTTTTTCATCAATACCACTCCCTTCCTCCTCAGCACCGAAGCTCGAGTTGGAAAACAGCTTGTTTATCTCCTCATACAGAATGTTCGTGCCATGGTCGTTAGACACGGGCCGAACACCTATAGTGATAAATTGTACCCGGCGCGTGGCAACCGGAACAAGCGATGTAGCACCAGTGACTGACATATGGCCGGCTGATGCACGAAGAGGCACCCAGGATTCTGAAGCGGCATCGTTCGACATCTGGGCTTGTTGAAGTATGCTGGACACCCAAGAAGCTACTTCGTAACTCTCTCCGTTATGGTGGCGGTTTCTAGGAGGCTCAGGAGACCGTATATGGATAGCCAGCTGGTTCCTAGAGTCCCGCAGAACGATGGATATCTGGCGAGGCCAAGGAAGTAGTAAGGCGACCAGCGCTTGCTTGAGACTCTCCCAGTCTTTGCTATCGGCGCCTCTTTCGACATTCACTGCTCTTTGTTTGACTCTGACAGGCATGTTGCCAAACAGGTCTCGGACAGTAACACGAGTCCCATGGTTGAAGCTAAGTACTCTGAGCTCTGGCGGCGAAGGCGTGTGGCGTGCTAGGATAGTAGAATTATGAATCATCAAAGAATTATGGGAGTGATGAAGATGATGATGGGACGTGACGGACAGAAGTGAAAGCGCTGCCACCGATGCAAGAAACGTCCCATGTCGCCCATGCATGTTAGGGCGCGGTGGAAACTTGGATGTACCTGTAGATCCGATAAGCCCACGCTACAGGCGCTTCCTACATACCGCGACTTACAATGAAGCTTGCCCAGGTCTCCATCTAACTTGAATTCGGCAGGAGGGATACCCAGGCCGTTATCTTCAACTGAGCAGTTTCCTCTCGCGTAGTCGACAGATACGGCTATCTTGGTGGCCTCCGCGTCCAGAGAATTCTTCACCAGTCCGCAGACGACGCCATTCAGAGATGTTATGGTGGTAGATGATTTGATCTGGCCAATGACTTCCTTCGGCAGCCGTTGGATAGACATCGCTGAGCCGACAGTCCCACGCTCCTCATTTTTGCTGCATAAGATCAAAGGCGTAATTTATGATCGGGACGGAAGGCTCTTGATTACTGATTACCGTATACCCAGAGACGGACTAGAGGAACACATAGAAGACCTAACGACCAGACGCTTTCCAGCGGCGGCGGCGGAGGTGTAAGGGAAAGAAAGTGACTCCCGCGAGGGCGACCGAACGTCAGAAAGTGTGGAGACTGAATGGTCTAATTTCGGTCGTAAGCAAGCCACACTTACTTAATCGGGACTTGTGGCTGTGCACCCCCTGTCGGTTATACTAGGCAGTTTTGCAATCAACCGCCTGTGTCTATAGGGATTCCACTGCGGGAATGTGATTATTATACCATAAGGGTCAAGCCAGTCTAATGTCCCAATGAATCTCTCGCTCAGATATACGTCTATCTATCAATGTAATGGGTAGGGGAGTCGTTCGTCTATGACTTTGTATCGGATTTACACTGTAAAGGGGCTAATCGTAAATGCTCTCCCGTAGAGTAGTCACAGGGTTGACTTGAGCCGGTTGATACTCGATAGCTCTCGTTGATTTCATCCCAATAGGATTCGCCGAGTGTCTATGAGAATACATCCACTACATAGACTATTAAACAAGTAACAGCGTCCAAGGTTACACCTTGTCCAAAAATCAGAGCGACTGTGTAGCACCGAACTTAGCAAAAAGAAAACCAAAAATAACAAGCCGTAAATCCTAGTCATCTAGGAGCTGACAAAAGCTTCAAAGAAGCCTATACCAATCCACTCAACCGAACACAGACTGCTCCACCTTAGCCTCTTCACCATCCTCTGTTTTCTGCCAGTTATGCGCGATATGCTGTAATCAGAATTTCTTAGCATAACCGACATTATAGAGCACAGTTCTTGGTCCAACGCTAACTAGCACATGCGCACTTGCAAGCTACACAGGAAGGAAACCAACTGCCAACGCCCAACGGTCCTAATTCATTAATTATAGGAAAAAGCTCTCGGTTTCGTAGATCGCAGCCCCGCTCTCGCATCCCGGACGGTAGAGCTTGACATTCATATAATATGCTGCCCCTTTTGACGGGGGTGTGATACTGAAGAAGGTGAACTTAAAGAGTTTATCTCCATCAAGCGTATCCCAGTAGGGAGTCGTGTATTCAGGGCCCACGGGAAGCGCGGTATTGGTGTCAAAGAACTGCATAGAGGTGACATGATCGGGTTGAAGTGCTTTAGCAGTATACACACTATCCCTCCTGTGGTGAATAAGCTTTTTTTGCTTGGCCACTGTGTCCCACGGGACGAATAACCGCAGCGTGTTTGGCTTGTCGGGTACTGGCGGGTTCCAGAACATCTCGATCTGGCGACTTAGGTCTTGGTTTCCTGCGTCCGGCTCCAATATGAATTGGAAAGATTTCAGATCTAGGGCTTCTGGAGTTGGGGCCATCTTGAAGTCTTCCGTTTCAACTTGGAGGAAACGAAGGATGCGGTGCGGAGGCCGGGAATCGCAGAGAAATATAATTTGGTCAGTGCAGTGGAGCTGAATCGACGAGGGAGGAAGTCCTATCCAAATACTATGGATTTATACCTCCGTAGTATAGAGCCGCAGAAGGCGACACAAAGCCTTTCGCTTCTGATTGCGGTACGATGGTAAATAGGACGATGCTATGTCTACCGAGTTCTCTTTGGTGTTCAGTGTGTATGTCAAGCTGTTAATGAGGAGAATCGGTCTGGTGGGTAGGTTTCTATGATATATATAATACCTGGCCCTGATGGATGCCGCCTTGTTACACGGAGTCTATCATTGCGTAAAGCGATGAGTGAATCAGATAGCGTCCAACCCGTTACTCACCGATTCGGGCCCCCGTGATACTAACGACTTCAGATCAACTACTTTCGGGGACGAAGAGAATCACCTCATGTTGAGTCGATTCATGGTGAACACATTGATTCACGGTGACTATAACTGGCGTTGATACATAACACACAGTTACACGAAACCGTCGTTAGGTATGATTCAACCAGGTTCCTCTAGTGTAGTCGTGGCTATAGAAACTATATCTAGACCCCTAATAGAGTCAGTTCTCCCTTTCGGAAAGCCCACAACACCCATTGCAAACCATCGGCTTATACACATATACAGATATACATATACTCGCTTACAACCTCCACGATGGCTGCCATTACTCAGGGCAGCAACCGCGCTCCGGCATCTATCAGTAATCTCATAGAAACTGTTTCGGAATATGGCACCAAAGGTAACGAAGAATTATCAGTTGCTTTCTTGGATCGCCTTGCTTCGCATCAAGTAGATCCCGCGCAGGTTCTCGAGGACGAAGTGATCACGTATGTCGCGGAGAATTACATGATTTTCACGGATCAAATGGCAGTGGTGAAGCTCCTCGAACGAGCCACCCATCTCTCGTGCGTCCCGAAAGATTTGCACGAATTATCCTCTAAGCTGCCAGAGTTGCTAGTAAAGTCCCTGTTAGCCGGATTCGGTAAGATGGCCCACACCAGACTTAGGCTCTGATCGACAACGGCTTAGGGGACTAATGGCCTAATGACAACGTGTACATCAGTACATATAATAAAATTGGGGATTTACAATGTAATATTCGTATTTACTCCAGAGCCTAAACTTGAAGAAATTATCGTTTTTTTGGCTGACGTTATTTATATGTATAAGTAGTGATATCGTAACTTTTCCGAACTGGCGTTAAAGCTTTTTTTTTATAATTACCTTAGTTATTTCGCAATAATTTTATAACGTTAGTCCTTTAAAAAAAAGATAGGTTCGTTTTAATTTAATATTTCCGCCGTTCGGGATAAAGATAGCGAGGATTCCGCGTTCGTATTTTAGGATTTTGGTTTTGTTCGTAACGATATAAGCGGAAAAATTATTGTTAAAAATTCGCCGTTATTATTATTTTTTTTAAACAAATTATAACTTAATTTAATATTTAATTAACTTAATTAAAGCTAAAGGAAATGTTTTACAAAAAAGTTTAAAAGGAACTTATAAAAGGTTTTATAAAAACATAACGTTTAAAAGAAGCCGAAAAAAAGGAAATTACGTTTACGGGGCTTAAATTTTCGAATACGATAAAATGTTAAATTTATTAAAGTTTTTATAAAGCTTTTTTTTTTATATATAATAAAGGATAAATTCGTAATCGAACGTTTTGCCGTTTTAAAGCCCGTATATAAAAGTTTTGCCGTTAATATGCAGTTATATATTAAGAATTAGTTATAGAAAGGGAATACGATAAAGGCGAAGTATATAAAAGAAAAAAAACGGTAGATATAGTATTTAACGGTAATCTTATTCGAAACAAATAATAACGGAAAGATTGAAAAAGGTATTTTTTTTTTTATCCGAAAAAAAATAAAAGGTTATTTTAAAAAAAAAATTTTAACGTAACTTAATTTCGTAAAAAGTTTTTTGCGAATAAAGATTTATATTGTACCGTTTTCGTTAAGGAAACAGTTACGGGAAAATTTATTCGGAAAGTTAATAATAAATCCGATTTACTTAATAAAAGTAACGTTAACGATAAAAGCATAATTTCGGGGGAGGATAATAATAAGGCCGTAAAAAGGACGAAATTTTTTAAAATTAAAACGAAAAATAATAAATTCGACTTTAATATTAATATAAACGTATTAGGCGATAAAGGAATAAGCTTTTAATTTATAGTATTTTCGTTATAAATTACGGAAACGATACCGTTTTTAACTAAATAGCAGAAAATTTCGAAAAAGAAACGGAACGAAAATAAATTTATTTCGATAGGATTTTATGGTTTTAACCGGGTATAGGGCTTTAAAAATGTAAAAAAGGTAATAAATTATTTCGTTGATAATTTTATGGATAATATTAAAGTTTTTGATTTCCTTATAATTTGCGCGGTATTAGGGAGAGAAATGAACCTTATAATATTTAATAGTTTAAAATCGAAGGAATAAAAGGTAATTTATTTGAAAATTTTAATCGACGGGCTTTAATAATTTTGGCCGAGATAACTATATAAATTTGTATATACGGAAGGGTTAGGATAACGAAAGTTAATAGTTTTAAAAAATTGCAAAAATCGAAAAACCTGAAGAAATTTAAAGAAATTAACGTTTTGTAAAAAGTTTTACGCTTTAAAGTGGTAGTAACAGTTTTTCTAGCTTTTAAGCTATTATTTTTTAATAAGATTAATAGCTTTATTTATATTCGCGCCCGAAATTAACCTTATTTTTTACAAAAAATTGCAATTAAAAATACGAATTATGATTTTTAAATAAAAGCGAATTAATTAATATAAAAATTATTATATATTTTTTATTACGTTATTAAGTTTTATCATTTAAAAGGTTCGGTATTAATATTTTGTTATATATTAAAAATAAGGCGTTTAATTAAGGGGTAACAAGGACCTATTAGCTTAAAAATACTTAAATAAGAAATTTGCAAAAAAGAAATTATTTTATAACAATTTTTGAAATATTTAATTTCTTTAAAATCCATATATAAATTAATAATTTTCCTATATTCGAAAGAACTTTATTAAAATTGTTGCATACAGTTGTTGTTTTTAACTTAATATTTAACTACTTTTAATTTTTCCTTTTTTTTTAACGTATATACTTTTCTGTAACGTAACATATTTTTTTGCAAAATATCGCGTTTTTTAGTAAATTAAAAGATTTTTTTTTAATTTAACCGTTAATTATTATTATTAATTATCGCTATATATCTTTGATAATTCCGCTATTACTTTACGGTTATTCGGTGCCGTATATTATAAAGGAATTTCCCAAATAGCTCCGAAATAACGCGTTTCCGCCGTTTTTTAAGGATATTTTTCTAAGCTTTCGTAAGTTTTAATTCCTTATTTATATTTTTATTGCCGTTTTTTTTAATAAAGTTATATAAGGCACATGCGGTATATACAAAACGGACCTGTGATAACAAGCCATATTCGGGTGCCGAATATTATATAATTTTGAATTTTTTTTTTAATATACCGAATATTTACTTTACGATAACTTTAATTTTCGAATAGCGTAAGTTATATAATTTTTTTGCCGTCTCGGGTTTTCTTTAACCTAACCGCTATTCCTAAAGATAATATTTAATAGCTGGGAAAAATACGATAATTTCCGTTTAACTGCCAAAGTTATTATTAATTATATAAAACCGACCTGGCGGTATTTTGAAACTTTGTAAAGTAATATCCGTAAGGAGTTTGGAATTATATATAAAGCCTTAAATGCCGGTTAATACGTAGCTAAAAGTTTTATCCCGTTTTATAATTATAAATACGTTTTATAAAATAAAACTTTTATAATTTCGTTATCCGTATTATTTACTTTACGTAATAAAGGTATAAATATAAATATTGTTAATTATCCCGATATATTTATTAAATTATTTTAATTTAAGATTTAATTCGATTAAAAACGTAAGGTATTTTATATTTAATTATTTTACGAAAATATAAAAAAGTATTATTATATATTTAAAAAGTTCGTATATAATAAAATAAATAATATTTTACGAAATTAAAAACCGATTAACCGCATTTCTTTATATTTTGTTAAAAGTTATAATATATAAAAATATTATAAATTTTTAAATAACGGAGGTATAATAAGTATTACCGAAATTAATATAATTCTGAAATTATCGTAATAATAAAAAAAATTATAGTTTCGTTATACGAAAAAAATTTTTAAATTTCCGATTTAACCCGTTTAGGATTTTTTTTAGTAAGCTTCCGTAAAGTTTTAGGATTTCCCGGATTAAGGATTTTTTTCTCCGCCGTAGGTAAGTATTACCGATTTTTTTTTTTTTTTTTTTTTTTTTATTTTTCGTAATATACGTAAGGCCCGTATAACGGCGAAAGTGATCGTTATATGCCGAATTTGTTCCTAAATCGAAAGTTCCTTTATATTTTACGGTTTATAACGAAAAAGATAATTTTAAATTAATAAATATATTATTTTATAGCGTTACGAAGTATTTTATAGCGTTAAAAAACGAAAGTAACGTTTTTTAAATAATTGTTAACAACAATTACTTAGGAAACGTTATTTTCGTTAAATTTTACTATTAATTTAAGCTATTCTAAGAAATCCGATAAATCCGGGAAAAAAGATATATTGCTTTAGGAATGCGTTATTTATGTTCGATACGAATAACGAAAATCATAGCTAAATTGGGCTAGATTCGGTATTTAGCGTCTTGGCTGGGTATTTCGTACCCAGAAGGTGGTGTTATTAGGCCATTAGTCCCCTTATTTTTGCCCTTAAGCCCGTTGTCGATCAGAGCCTTACTTGTGTAGCTATGGCATCTGACATGACGTTCTCCCAGCCCGAGTCAAGGACATGTATAAGCGTCAAGCAGCGGAAGCGGAAGAGGGTGCATATGTTGAGGCAAAGCGTCTTTGGCATAATCTCCATTGTTTTACCGACAATCTGATCAAGACCATGAAGATCGAGGATCCACGGGGTGATTGGATTCTAGGTGAGGAGTTCTCAATTCCTCAGGGATAGACAGGAAAAAGCGGGTTAGTGGGCGATGTTCTCACGGATAGGGGCCATCGCGATGTCACATTGCCCCTATAGATATTATGATTTATGTAGTCGGTCAATCATTAGGAATTTTTTGGACTATTCTAAGCGTCTACCACTACCTAACTTAGTCCTTGGTAGGGGGTGAAGTAGGTATTTTATGGGAAAAGGAGGGGCAAACGTCCAAGCCACAAGAAATTGCAGCACAGCCAAGAATCTGATAAGCTACGAAGTACCCTTGTATATCTGGGGCCTTGCCCCCCTTGTCCTACTACCGGCACCTGGGTACAACGGGTACCTCAAAAGGTCAGCTACAGCTCCCAAGCTCCACCAGTGACGTGCAGGCTCCCATTCAGCAACTCACCAACACCCGAACGATGCGGTAACAACTACAGACCGGATGCTTCTGAGATAACAAGAGTTCCGCGCACCCTCCCGCCCGCAGCCATGGCTTTACTTCTGGTATGTTAGGAATCTACAATCTCTTGTGATACTGACCATCCTTACTGAAGTGTGCTAACTCATCGTGTTGCGCAGTGGAAGGCATTTGACTTCTTCGAGGTCGGCCAGGTCAAGCTCGGTGACGACGAGACGCGCGCCTTCTTCGAGAACAACGAGATCTCCAGCGTCTGCTCCGGTTCCGACAGTCTATTCCTAGGTAGCGATGACGGTTATGTGCGCATCGTCGGCCCTAGCTGGAAGGTTCTGCGGAGCTTCCATGCCCACGAGACCGGCCGCATCACCCATATGCGCCAGGTTGAGGGCACAAGCTTGCTGGTTACCGTCTCGGTGCGTGAATCAGCCGCCACGGGAATCATATTCAGGGTTGTTAATGGAAAATAGGAAGATCTGAGCAAGGAGCCGGTTCTGAAGGTTTGGGCGCTGGATAAGCCTGTAAAGAAGACGGGGTTACCCACCTGTCTGAGCACCCTGGATATACACAATGGCCGGAAACAATTTCCTGTGAGTTACGACCCGGAAGCGAGTTTCCTTCTACGTGCTTGAGGCGCTGATAGCATAAGATTTCGGCCTTCGCAGCGCTCGATGACCTATCGCAGATTGCTGTCGGTTTCGCCAACGGGGCAGTCACAGTAATCCGCGGCGACCTCATACACGATAGGGGAACGAGACAGCGCGTGGTCCACGAGTCGGAAGAGCCGGTAACCGGCGTCGAGCTGGTTAATGACCCCAACCAGAAGCTGACAACGTTGTTCGTTGCGACCACCGCGAAGCTTCTGAAGCTGGTAATATCCGGGAAGGGTCAGGGACAGCCTCCCAGAACAGTCGAGGATGCCGGGTGTGCGGCTGGCTGCATGACCCTGAACAAGAAGACGGGAGATATCATCGTCGGCCGGGATGACGCCGTTTATTATTATACCCTCGACGGGAGAGGCCCTTGCTTTGCCAACGACGGGTCGACCAACCTCGTCTCGGTATACAGAGACTATGTCGCACTTATTGCGCCGCCTCACTCGTCGAGAAATGGAAGCTCTGACAGCTTACAAAGGCGACTCGGAGGGTCCACCGCCGAAGCTCTCTTCAACGCCTCCGCCTTTACCATGGTGGATCCTACACTGCAGATTGTAGTCCATTCCGAATCCCTAATCTCACCCGTTAAGGCCTCGTTTCAGATCTGGGGTGACTTGTACATACTCATGCAAGACGGAAAGGTAAGATATTATGTATAGTGGAAAGACCATCTACTCGATGCTGATACAACTTGATACGTGCCAGATTAATCGATACCACGAGAAGACGTTGCAGCAGAGACTCGAGTTACTATACCAGCGCAATCTCTACCCACTCGCTCTCAACCTTGCCCAGAAGTCTGGCATGGGTGCGCAACAGCAGAATGTCATTTACCGCAAGTATGGCGACCACTTGTACCAAAAGGGGGACTATGACAATGCGATGTCCCAATACATCAAAGCGATTGATAGCACAGAACCCTCGCAAGTTATCCGCAAAGTAAGTTGGAGTTTTATCCCGTACAAGGAAACCCGGTGTTTGACCAGACATAGTTTCTTGATACGCAGAGGATACACAACCTCATTGAATACCTCGAAGAGCTACATGAACACCACAAAGCTACAGCAGATCACACGACATTACTACTCAATTGCTATGCCAAATTAAAGGACGTCGAAAAGCTGGAAAAGTTTATCAAGTCTCCAGGCGACCTCAAGTTCGATTTGGACACGGCAATCACTATGTGCAGGCAGGGTGGCTACTTCGAACAGGCAGCCTATCTTGCGACGAAGCATGGCGAAAATGAATTGGTTGTGGATATACTGGTCGAAGACTCCAAACAGTATTCCGATGCCCTTGATTTTATATGGCATCTAGACTCTGAAACAGTAAGTAAGCAAGCGCACAACATTTCAAGTTCAGTTATTAAAACTTAGTAGGCGTATAGTTGCTTGATGAAGTATGCAAGAGTTCTTCTAGAGAATTGCCCCAAGGATACGACGAAACTCTTCATCGACTATTACACAGGGAAATACAAACCTAGAGTCCATCTAGTCCCATCAGGAGAAGCGCCAGCTGCCTCTGGAGGCGGCCTAGCCGCCGCTGCAAGTGCCGTACAGAACCTCACGAATCTTCTTCCGTTACCTTACATGAATACTTCTGCCGTTTCAACACCGACAATCCAAGGAAACACACAACAAACCGTCAGCGACGCAGATGCCTTGGTAGGACCTGAGACTTACTCAGAATCGAAATATACCCCCCCACCACCCCGGAGTGCCTTCTCATCCTTCATCGACCATTCTGATGAGTTCATCGTCTTTCTCGAGGCTTGTTTGAAGGAGAACTCACTGAAAGACTCCGATAAGGCCGACATTTACACGACACTCTTCGAGATGTATCTCCAAAAGGCAAACGAGAAGAAGGGTGTGGACAGGGAAGAATGGGAGCAAAAGGCCAAGAAGATGATCGAAGGACGCGAGGTGCCTATCGAGGATTCCAACGTGCTACTGCTCTCCCACCTTTCCGACTTCCGCGACGGCACTACCCTCGTCAAGGAGCAATCGGGCCTGCTCTTCGACATCTTCCGCTCGTACACCTCGGCCAAGGACACGCGCGGCGCCATCAAGGCCCTCCGCAAGTACGGCCCGCGCGAGCCGCAGCTCTACCCTGCGGCACTTGCCTACTTCACTAGCGACGCGCGCGTCCTCGATGAGGCGGGCCCCGACGAGCTCGCGGCGGTGCTCAAACGCATCGACGAGGACGGCCTCATGGCCCCCCTACAGGTGATACAGACGCTCGGCGGCGGTAGCAGCAGCGGGCAGGCCGTCGCGACGATGGGCATGGTCAAGCCGTACCTCGCGGAGACGATCGCGCGCGAGCGGCGCGAGATCGCGCTCAACAAGCGTCAAATCAACTCATTCCGCACCGAGACGGAGCAGAAGCGCAAGGACATCGCCGACCTCGGGTCCAAGCCCGCCGTGTTCCAGGCGCAACGGTGCCCCGGATGCGGGGCCCCGCTCGAGCTCCCGGCCGTGCACTTCCTCTGCAAGCACAGCTTCCATCAGCGGTGTCTAAAGGGCGGGACCACCGGTGGTGTGGAGGCCGGCGCCGGCGCCGGGGAGGGACAGGCGCAGGACGCGGCGAGCGGCGGCGGCGAGTGTCCCGTCTGCGCGCCCCAGAACGCGGCCGTCCGGTCCATGAAGCGCAGCCAGGACGAGCGCGCCGACCGGCACGACCTCTTCAAGGACGCGCTGGAGAAGAGCCGCGGCGGCGCCGGGGCCAAGGGGGGCGAGGACCGGTTTAAGACTGTCGCGCAGTGGTTCGGGCAGGGCGTTATGAATGTTAATGTGCTGGAATGAGAAGGTGGTGGGAGGGGTAGCGTGGAGACGATGTTTAGTAGGGAATTACGTATTTAGGGTGCCGTGTAAGGGCGATATTAGTATAGCGTAACATGCCTCTGCTGTATCTTTCTACCCTGGTGATTTAAGCGGACCCCGTCCAAGGGGCCTCCAATGTGGTGTGACAGGTAGTTGCCGGCGTTACTGAACAAGTGGGATTCCTTCTTCGGCAGCAAGCTATGGCTATGGCTACGGCGGAATCGGAGCCACATGGCCGAGGCTTGATATGCCCCTTACGCCGGTGACCGAACAACAACCCTCATCGACCCTCCCAATGATGACTTCCGGTGCCTACTTCTCTTACAGACGGCTATTGCGGGGCACTCTCCCTGGCGGGGATGAATCGCAAGTGTGCCTAGATGACACGACCTCGTGGATTCTCCCTTCGAACAATATGACCCTCGCTTTGAGGATTTCTGCTTAGGTACAGGACATGCCCTGGACACGACCCCTGTAGGTCAAGCTGATTCCGCTAGACCTTTCTCCCTTCTTCTCTTCCGTTCAAATTGGGGCATACTTGGGCTCATTTACATCATGTCGCGGTGGCCCCCACGTGGGCTATAATACGTCGAGTATGGACATCATAGAGTCATTTTCATAGCTGGGTGAGCGATATGACGTCTGAGATCAGTGGCAGTGAGATGCACCGCCCCTCTCCACCGCCAAGCGGATCATGAGGAATGAACTCATCACTGCCTCTTGCTGGCTCTAACGAGGGACATATTCGAGCTTTGACCTACGTACGGCGCAGAGTAGACGACATGAGTGGGAGGACGGAGTCGCGGGGTTCACAACATGTCTCAGAACTAGAAGCCCGCACCGACCCCATTCCACCCCCGGGTTATCGATGAGGTTTCTTAGTAACAGCGCAATAAAACGACCCGCGGCAATCTGGAAAGTAAGTGACGGTATTCATCCTGATTGTCGGCGATCCGTTCGAGCGCTCATTGATGTCGGAACTCCATGTCTATCCGTTAGGTAGTTATTTGTAAATCCTAGGTATAACTCAGCAGATAAGTCGACCACCAATGAATCTCCCACTCACTACTAGGACAAAACAGCATCATCATAACTGAGTCTTATTACTCTTCGTGTGTACGTATTCTCACTACACGCGCAGTCACCATTTCCCCATTACTATCCCCGTAACAATTTCTAGGTAATAATTCTATTTTGCTGCGTACTTCGCACGTATCTTTCTTAAAATTGAGAACTACAAACAAATTCCATAGCTGTCAAAAACAAAAGTTCCAAATCTCGGACTTAAGATCGAAGCGCTCTATCTAGGTGAATAGACCTGCAAAATACTAGCGCCGCGAATCGAACGCGGAACCTTCTCGGAGCAGTTAACACTTGCATGTTAACGAGAAATCATAACCGTTAGACCACGCCAGCTTGTTGAAAGTTTTGCGAAAAAGATAGAATACATTGGCTGGACAAACGTTTGTGGGCTTTCTCCGCTGTGGGGCTGCCCTCCGGGACCGTCCTGGGCCTAGTCTAGCCTGCGACCGCCTACTTACTGAACCGGATTCATCTACCAAGCGCATTGGCAAAGAACCTCTAAAGCTGCCGGGAGAACTCATAGAAACAACATAGAGGTGTGGGTTACTGGAGGTTTGACATTCTGAGATCCTGTTTCAAGAATTATATAGCACCTAAAAGGCCAAGTCCTCATTCCCAGAATCACCGCCTTACCAGGCATTCCCCACACTATACTGGTACCAAGTTCTATGTAACACGACCTTCAACCGGGGACTACACTAAGCATCCACCCACGATGGACGCCGTCCACTCGAAGTTAAAGCTCTCTGCCTTGCCATCAAGCTCTTGCTGCAGGCAAACAAGTCCCTCGAGGAGCTCCTCAAGCGCGCGAGCGCCGCGCCGGGCCTTCCGGTCCCGAACCCTACACCCTCCTACTGGCTAGCGGACCCGCCGTACCCGGAACTAGTGGACATCCGCAGCCCGCAGCTACCCACCGAGGCGGACGTCGTGATCATCGGGTCCGGGATCACGGGGGCCGCGGTCGCACGATCCGTGCTATCCGTGCTATCCGAGCGCCGGCGCAAAGACGCCACCATTACCGCTGACGCTCCACCTCCAGATCCAAACCCAGAGCGGAACATCGTCGTGCTCGAGGCACGCACGCTGTGCTCCGGCGCCACCGGCCGCAACGGCGGCCACGTCAAGCCGTCGCCGTACGAGGCGTTCGCGCAGCAGCGGCGTGCGGGTCTCGTGCCGGAGCGCGCGGCGGAATTAGCGCGATTTCAGGTGGCGCACGTGCGGAAGCTGACGGATCTGTGCGCGCGCGAGGGCTGGGACGCCCTGGCCGAGTGCCGGGAGGTCGAGACCGTCGACCTTTACCTCGACGAAGGGGACCGCGACGCCGCGTTCGCCGAGGTCCAGGAGCTGGGCCGCTGGGTGCCGGAACTGGAGCTGCGAATGTGGGACGCCGCGGAGGCGCGGGAGGTGAGTTGATGAGTTCTTATGGGATGCAGGCGGGTCCGACTGCTTGATGCGGGGCCCGGTTGGTATTAATGTGATGCGTTACTAGAGGTTCAAGGTCAATAGTTACGTCAAAGGCGCCATCTCCTACTCGGTTGGGGCGCTGTGGCCGTTCAGGTTCGTCTCCTGCGTGTGGAAGGACCTGCTCACGAAATACGAGAAGAGGCTTTCCCTCGAGACCGGCACGTCAGTCCTATCTATTGGTTCACAAAGCGGTGATGGCTATGCCTACGAGGTAACCACAAATAGGAGCGTCGTGAAATGCAACCATGTGGTGCACGCTACGAACGCCTTCGCCACCCAGTTCATCCCCGGCCTGCGCGGAAAGATGACGGGCGTTCTGGGCACCATGTCGGCGCAGCGGCCGGGGGATAAGTTCCCGGACTTTAACGGTGCGCGGTCGTGGTCTGTCATATACGGCAAGGCGTTCGACTACGCCACGCAGCGGCCGACCACGGCGGACGGCCGGCCTGGCGACATCATGCTCGGCGGAGGCTTCGACCGCTCGCGAGACCAAGGCGCGAGCATGGTAGGCGTCTGGGACGACAGTCGCACAGACGCCCTGCCCCTGGCGCACCTCGGCGGCATCTTCCCCACGATCTTCGAGCCGAACTGGGAGCGCGATTCTTCTCCGGAAAGTGAAAGAAGCCGCACGAGGCAGGCCATTTGGTCTGGCATCGTCTGTGCCACGGGTGACTCGCTCCCCTTCGTCGGGAGGCTGGATCCTCGCCTGACGGGCCGTCGCGCGGGAGCGGATGCCAAGGCCCAAGTCAATGCCGAGAGTTCGGGCGGTGCGGTCCAGCCCGGCGAATGGATATCCGCGGGCTACTGTGGCGACGGCATGGCGTGGGCTTGGCTCTCCGGCACGGCGCTCGGCATCATGATCTCGGGTGGCGAGACGGAGGACCTGCCGGAGGCTCCTGGCAGGCCCAGTGGACGACTGGCAGATTGGTTCCCGCCCGAGCTGCAGCCGTCGCTCTCAAGAGTCAAGAAGGCGGGTTTGGAAAACCTCGTCGAGAGATTTGCGTGAAGGACCGTTGTCCGGCTCACGGCCCTTCAGATCCCAATCCTGGGCCCGTTTTTAAAGTTACGACAGTTGGGCACTAATGCGATAATTTCTTTAACGCCAGCTCAAAGGGGACTTGTGGGGGTGACTCGCTACGCGTTTCGGTCTAAAGGGGGAATCGTGAAATTTATGGTGGATTAACTTGGAAACAACACTGGAGACCAGCCTCTGGACCCTTTCCACGTGTTGTAAACGCCACTATCCTCTTATTCATCCACAGCGTTGATTCTGCTAGATGTTTCTGGGAAATATGAACTCGATCTTTACTTGGGAATTTACAGAGAGAATGCAGTGTTTACGTTTCGAGTTCTTCAAGATCGTGGTTACCAAATTCAACCCCTAACTTGAAGCTCTGGACTATGCCGGCCGATGTGGGTCCTGTCTAATCCTCGTCGACACGTGGGTCCTGATCAGCTCCGGGTGGCGTCATAGGGTCTTCATCCCATCGTCAGATTTCAAGCTCTCGAACTACGCCACTGACAACGCTCGACAGATCAACGCCATGACTTGAAGGTAATCGACGAGCATCGCTGCGTGAACCAGGCTTTCACCGATTCAATGTCTCTCTGGCACTGCTTTTTGTGTCGTTCTGTGCGAAGTATCACGATCAACTCCTGCGTCGAGATTGTTCGGCCTGGTGGGTCTCTCGCCTTTGGGCTTCATGCCGAAATCACCGAGCCATCTCCCTGATTCCAGCAATAAAAATTCTCGTCATCCTGCTTATCTCGAAAAAGCAGCCTTTTCGGGGGCTTTCTGCCTTCGACTCGCTCCTCGCGCCTATCACTTCGCAGCGAGCACTCGAGTCCCACCCTTTTGGAGAGGCCTATAGCTTCCGTTATCGCTTATGCCAGGGGATCGCCTGCAAGGGCGCTCCCCTAAGCCATTAAAACTTATGTCATATCTCTCGGCGGCCAATGATAGTGCTGATCATGGAGCCTGTCAGAGGCATGTCCCGACGCTTGTCAACCCGGATCCACTTTCGGCCAGAGCCCCATGGTATTGCTAGCCTTGGTATAAATAGGGACGAGGTCCGTCCTACGCTGTCCGTCATGATGGGAATTCGTTCTTCGACAAGCCCGCTCAGGCAAATGCTCTGCCTGTTTGCCGTCCATCCCTCAAGTTTAGTGGCTTGGTTTTAATATGGATAATTCCGACAGCTCTTCATCAACGGTTGGGTCTTCGGACCAGCCCACTACCACCCACCCAGTTAAACAATATGACTCCATCCATACACCGGCCAGCCGAGTTGCTACGAGGGAGAGAGAAGATCCAGAGTTGGAGGCCAACCTGCCGTACCGAACTCTGAGCGCAAATGCTAATCTTGCCGAGTACACCACTGAGACACGCTCGGGGCATATTCCTGGACCAGTCGAACCAGACGGGAAACATCGCTACAAACTCGTTACTTTCGTTGAGAACGATCCGGAGAACCCAAAGAACTGGTCTAAAGCCTTCAAATGGTACATCACCATGGTCGTCGCTGCGACCTGCTTCGTCGTAGCGTTCGCGTCGAGTGTGGTTACGGCCGACATCGAGGGTGTAGCTGAGGAGTTCCACGTGAGCGGGGAGGTGGCTCTGCTCACCATCACGTTATTCGTCGTGGGATTCGGCGTCGGGCCCATGATCTTCGCCCCGCTGTCCGAGGTGTACGGAAGACGCATCATCTACGGCACTACACTGCTGGTCGCCGTGGTCTTCATCATCCCTGGAGCTGTAGCCAAGAATATCGGCACTCTTCTGGTCGTTCGAGCAATAGACGGCATTGCATTTTCCGCGCCCATGACCCTGGTCGGTGGTACGATGGCTGACCTATGGAGATCCGAGGAGCGAGGAATTCCCATGGCAGCCTTTTCGGCCGCCCCTTTCATCGGTCCCGCGATCGGTCCCTTAGCTGGTGGATTCTTGTCTGATGCGGCTGGCTGGAGGTGGCTGTACTGGCTCCACCTCATTCTGGCCTTCGTTGTCTGGGTTCTCATCACCTTTACTGTGCCCGAGACGTACGCACCGACAATTCTCGCCAGGCGGGCCAAGAAGCTCCGTGTAGAGACGGGCGAGAACGACCACGTCACGGAACAAGACCTCGATAAGCGACCGTTCGGAGAGCGAATGCGCATCTTCTTGATCAGACCCTTCCAGCTCCTCTTCGGCGAGCTCATTGTCTTCCTCATCAGCCTGTACATGAGCGTTCTGTACGGCCTTCTTTACATGTTCTTCGTCGCGTACCCGATCATCTTCCAGAAGGGCAAGGGGTACTCCGCCAGTATCACTGGTCTCATGTTCATCCCCCTGGCCATCGGCGTCGTCCTCTCCGCCTTCTGCGCCCCCTGGGTCAACAACCACTACCGGAAGCTCATCGCTTCGTACGACGGCCTCCCCCCGCCGGAGCTTCGCCTCATTCCCATGATGATCTCGTGCTGGTGCATCCCGATCGGCCTCTTCATCTTCGCCTGGACGTCATACCCGCGGCTGATCTGGGTGGGGCCCGCGCTCGGCGGCTTCCCCGTCGGGTTCGGCTTTATCTTCCTCTACAACAGCGCCAATAACTACCTCGTCGACACGTACCAGCACCAAGCGGCGTCGGCGCTCGCGGCAAAAACCTGCATCCGGTCCTTCTGGGGCGCCGCCGTCGTGCTCTTCACCAACCAAATGTACGACCGCCTCGGCTACGAGTGGGCCAGCACCCTGCTCGCCTTCATCGCCCTCGCCTGCTGCGGCATCCCCTTCCTCTTCTGGAAGTACGGCGAGCAGATCCGCCGCCGTAGCAAGTACGCCTACGCCGGCGAGGAGAACGGCGACTTGGAGAAGGTCCGCGGCGCTGGTGAGGGCAGCGGCGGGCCCGTCCTCAGGGAGGATGACTCCGACGATGACGACCTGAGACGCGCTAGGAGCTACGTTAGCAACCCCTGAACGAGCTATGGTTTAATCCCGAACGGATTTTTGCTTAGCAGTGAGTGGGTGGACAGGTGATCTCGTTTCCCGCGAGCCTCCTAACACTAGCGTGCCGAGTTTCGGCACCCATATCATCCTTTTGACTGATCCATCTCTGTCTGAGTCCGAACACTTTGCCTGTTAGACCCTGTTTTAAAATTCCATTGGACCGGCGCCACGGAGTTGAGATGATACCGCTATAGATATCGGCGTTGGGGCGGTTGGGGCGCGCATAGCAGGCCCGGGCATTGTTTTCCAGGGCTTGTTCAAGAGCCTGAAGTTAGACAGTTTAATAAGACTCATAGAGTAAATACTAGATACTCAGAGATAAGCACACTGTGTGCTTTAGTAAGGATAATATATCATGAGATTCAAGAACTTCTGCGAACGCTGGATACAGGTGGACACTCAATGCGCTACATTCGCGACCCGCAAGCTACCTAGGTTCTACGAAAGCAAGCGAACTCTACAGCATTATCATGTTATTCGAACACAAAAGTCGAGTGTCCCCCTTTTACAGACTCCACTGGTACTGTTGCGAGATGAGGTTCGCTCCGTAGGCTGGGGTTATGTGACACGCTGGTGAATGCTTCTGAAACCCATATCCTATGTAACTGAGTTATACTAGGAGGACTGAATGTGAGCGAGGGAAACCGATCCTCTGAAAGCAATTAAGCTAGTTAGTTTATTGCTATAAATAACCTAGTCAGCCTTGGACCTAATGCCGGTTTGTTGGTCGTGCCTCGTAAAAAGGGTGGTCTTCAGATTGTTTCTTGTCAGGAGACCAAGTAGAGTCTAGGCAGGAACTTTGATATTATATCACAAACTAGGTGATCGGGCTTTCGAGACTTCAATTGCCTTTTGTGAGACCAAAGTGATGCTGCCGAGCTCGGGAATCTAAATACAGCAATGGAGCGCGTGTCACCAAAGAGAAACTGGCCCTATATTCGGTCTGGCAAACGATCAGTCTGAGATATCAAAGCCCTGTATTTTCCCGTTTTCACCTCCTTTTCACTGTGCATGCTGAGCCTGTGCTTCTCGCCTTAAATTGCCACCAACTATCTATACGAATACGGCACTTCTCACAACGTAAAGTCAAAAAGCTCAGGCAATAGCTCAGAGTCCCTCATCTTTTCTTATTACCACCCTCTCACCGCAGAATTTCAGCCTTACTATGAAAGGCGTTGTTCATGATATATTCTCACTACGTATTTTCAAAAAGAAAACACACCACCACCCTAACATCACCGTACAATGCAAATTCTCACGGGATAATATTCATTAAAAAGCACAAGGGTAAGCCCGGTCATATCCATACTTCTATCGCCGTTGATGCCCATCATATCCCCGTTAATCTGTGTGAGGCGCAATTTTACCTTTGCGGGACTCATGGAGGTCGCATACACGGCGTCAAACTGTACCGATGCCAGGAACTAGTGGAATAAGGCATCCAGCAGGTCTTGGAAATCATCCGGGCAAATAATCCCGCCATTGACACTAAGGGTAGGGGCTCCGGCTTAATCTTTCCCATCCACCCATTCATATTGCGACGCGTTCGACGAGTCCCTCCACCGCTCACGGCACTCACAATCAAAAGGGAGGAGAGCATGTGTTGTGTTGATATCAGTGACGACGTAGGTAGAGGTGTTGACGCATGGGATTTGATGACAGTAAGATGGGCAATTATACAGTAATACCTGCAGGGCCACCCCGAGCAGACGGTGCATAAACGAATGCTACATAATCCATGTCAGGGAATGAACGATACACACGACGAAGTAATCAGTTTCGCTCCATTTTCGATTGCGGATGGGAGTTACATGACGCGGTGCATAAATGCAGGGCTGAATAGGAAATCTCGCCATCTCCTGCGATGGTGGCCCCATTTGATTGCTGGCTCTTCCACAAAAGTCAGCATTTCCCCAAACCCTCACATAAGATCCTAGATACTCTCCCCGCGCAAATCATGGCCCGTACTCCTACGCCCCTACACTGGCTCAGTCCCCCCTTCTCCCAACAACCCTGATGCTTTCAATAATCGACGTGACGAAGAGGTTCACTATATATCCTGGCAATAAGCACCCTGCATAGCCAAGATGGCATACTAAGCACTCTACATGCCGTAAAGGCATCAAATGAGATTATGGCAGCAGTAACCACGAGCTGGGTTGGGAACTGGGCCGGAAGAATCCATTCCATTCTCCTCATGCCCAAAACCCCAAAGTAACCACCATCAGTGCCAGGACCGAAGCTCTCCGACAGATGGGTCGAGTATTGCTAAAGGAATGTTTCGAATAGCCGGCCGGCTGAGGCATGGCAAAGAATGAGGACTAACGACTTATTTGAGGCCCCGATAATGGGGTTGGTGATGCATCTAAGGGGGGGAACAAGACGGCGGTCCTGATTAATGAGGTGTTGAGTCGAGACTACCTTTGAGCCCGGGTGTATATACATAGGAAAGTTATGCATTCGTCCGTAGCACATCCCACAGTCAAATGGCAAAGCATACCCCGGAGCTGTGGTCGGCCGGTAATTACTCCAACCCAGCTTGCTGGAGACGCGCATTTGAACTTATTAAAGTTGACGGAGTTGGATCTCCAGCTCTAAGATGTGTGAGGGATCCTTGGTGTAGAAGGATGAACCACCGGAAGCTATTCCGCTGCCCTATACTGATCCATAGCAACCGGATAGACTCTGGACATGTGCGTTAAGCCACCACGGCTACTTATGTTTCATAAAGGTCTTATCATTATACACCCCAATTGGATAAGGGGCGGCGGTGGAGCACTAGATTATCACAGTCTTTAATATGTGTAATTGAATGATAAAGGGCATAGCCTGTTATGATTTATTTATTCAACATCAAATTCAGGGGCTGCATATAGGAGTTACTCAAAGGAACTCTGCAAGAAAAACTGCTTATTCATATGCCCAAAACCCACGGCAAGGCCGCGTTCTATATCCGTCCAACTAGCTACACGTACCCAATAGATGATATCTATAGTGGTCCCTACCCCTTTCTCATTCCTTTAACAGGAAATCGTCTACTAGGATAACAACAGATACTCGACATACTTAGGTAGATATTGCTTTACTTACGCATCACTCCGTATATCTTGCAAGCTCATCTTACCGTGACGCATGCAGCCAGAGACAGCTGCTATGTGACAGAGAATAAGATCGCCAGGGGTGAGAGCCTAGCCACTGTATAAAAGGGGGTTCGATGAGACGATCTGTAGGCAGCAAGTCAGGGACAGGGATGGCATCTACTCAACCCGCCAAAGTCCTTCAACCGACCGGCATGACCAGGATCGTGCCATTCCGGAGCGTTATGAGAGTCCGGTCTCACGATCTGGCCGCAGGTAAGATGCCGGCTCTAGCTAGCTTTGCCTAGTGGTAAAGACAGCCAGTCAGATCACCTTCGATGGAGCGCTTTTGCAGTACATTGCCCTAAGCCATATATATTGACGCGCGTGGCGTTGGGGCCCCGGCCATGGGATCTCTCTCTGCATTTTATAGGTGCTACTTGCTACCCGAGGCCGGCTGGAACAGATATACAGCGGGCAATTTATCCTGGATGTCGGCAGGATAAAGGGTATCTTGTAATTTGCTCGAGTCTACCAACACGCTCCGGCCAGTTACGGAAAGCCATGGTGCTAGTATTCTCGAGCAACTCTAGTTGTTCGAGCCATCTGATAGAATTACCCTTCAGGTTGGGGTCCGACGGCCGGAAGATGATGGGACGATTCTTCTTCCCTGGGAGGCCAAGAGGGTAAGAGGCGGCATAACCTGGGATATCTTCCATGACGATATGCCTGCCTCACACGGCTCACTACGCGCCCCTTAGAAGTCAAAATAGGGAATGACTCTTTCATCTTGCAAAGCTTGTACGTAACTAGCAGGATCCAAGACATATCCATGGTTAAGGCAAAGCCCCCCATTCTTTCCTCGAGGGCCTCGTCGTATTCCTGAGATTCTAGCATCGACTCTTGGTTGGCGTTTTATCGTACGATTTAGCTTGTATTTAGGGCCCTAATAGCGACCTCATGATACTTTAGGAAAATAGCTTTAGTACTACCTATATAGGGTGTGATGACGGGTATGTAAGGCTAGCGCCAGGAGAAAAGAGCACGCCCATGACGACTTGGTTAGACCTGCTTGCCAAGAGAGGCAAAAGACAGAAATGCTCAGGAGATGAGCCCGTTGCAACTCCTCCGCATGCAGCCACGACGATCATTGGAGTTGCTTGGGGGAAGGCTAAACTAGCTAGACACGGGATCGGGATTGGTCCAGTGGGCAGCAGCTCGCTGTTGGTGTGTAACATTATCGATCACCTAACCTCTAGCTCCGTGCTTAACCACTTGTGGCAGGTGCAGCATATCATGATTAGCCCGCGATCGGGGCATTCGCTCCTGTATTTCTCTGACCTCGTTCTAAGGGGAGGGTGTAGAGCAAGCTGCGCCCCAGGGTCACCTGTTCAGATAGAATCGAGGACGTGGATGGGATGCCTATCTACCCAAGGGCCGACGATCATCGCGTCCCTGGGGACCGCATAACCCTTAAATATTATGTACTTACCAGACTTCAAATATGTCTGTAGGTACTGAGTATCAGGCCAAATATTAACGCCCCAGCCGGGTACCCTCTAGCGTCAGGTGTAAAGCTATTGCTATACTGAAGTTCTAATTCATATAGAGCCCGAAAAGGGTACTAGGTAGTTGATGGGAAATGCCTGAGTATTGTTAAACTTGCCCCTACGACGTAGTATTGACTCCTCTAATATGTAAGCTACGCCGCGCGCGAAGGGTTTCGGAGTGGGGTCTGATGCTCTGAGGCGATGAGTCGTACTGGTCGCAGCACATGGGTTGGGTGTGTTTAAATCAAGCTGCGGGCTGCGGGAAAGCATGATTCCCGAGGACCTTATCTTGCAGCACGAATGGGGGGCGCATCGAAAGGCCAATGGGGAAAATAGATTTCAACAAAAGTCCTGTTGAGGTCGAGCGAATGAACACGGGGGGTCGTCGATGGTGTTGGTGGGGAGATGGAGATGGGGGTGGGCCACAGTAGCGCTAGAGTCCGGCACTAGGTTAGGGCCGGGTGATGTTGTTGATGATTCCGTGATACAATAGTTACGGCACAGTTGCCCCATTGACGCCTCCGCATGATGCAGCCCATACTATATGCGGAAGAGGAATGGTATACTCAGTAGTATGGAATTTGATAGAACGCACTTGCTAGAAAACAGCCGGTCCTCGCACGTTGTGTGTGTACATAACAGGTAACTTGCAGCAATAGTAGGTAGTATTTTCTGGCCAGATATTGGTCCTAGAGTTTGAAATGTTGCCGACATCCCCTCAGCTGACGGATCCCTAGCGTAACCTCTTTATCATTTATTCCTATCTAAATGGAGGTTGACGGTTACGCGCGGAGAATTTGAGACGCGTCTCTCCGTGGTGTGGCTGGTGGCTGCGTGAAAGGGGGGTTCCCTGTCCAGCTGAGACACTTCTTAGGCGAATAGAGGCCATGGGCAAGACCATCTCTCGACGTTGAAGACCAGTGTGGCTCGTATGTCTGGAAGTAGCAGCACAATCAGATGCAGCGAACCGGTTTGGGCCTATCACATGTCAAGGACTGGCAACCCCCGAGAGGCCTGTCGAAGCAATCATGGTAATGCCAAACCAACAACTTTGTCGGAGTCAACTGAATGACGATGGTATGGAGTGTTTCAGAGTCGAGCCACTCGAGAGCGCTGTAGCAGAAAGAAGGGGTGCTCTCTGAGGTTATTTCAAAAGCAAATATTAGGTTGGTTCAACAGGATATTACGTGCAGATAACCGTACATCGGTATGATTCCGGCTGTATTGGCATGGTTAACTTTGCGAGCCTGATCCAAGGAGAAACGTCCTTGGCACCGCCATCGGCGCGCCTACGACCCCTTTTCTTGGAGGCACGACGGATTGAACATCTCTCTCTACATACTGGGACGAGGGTTCTGTAATCTCTAGGTCCGAAGAGACAACCGAGGACATGTTGAATACCAAACAGCGTTTTGCTTTTTGTTAGCATCTCGCATCGACCGAAGTGGGATTATGAGATGTTCATCACAGGAGATGGCGGAAGAGGGGAGGGGGGGACTGTGGGGAAGTAGACGCCGATCAGATAGACGATAATGAGGTTGGTGGGTGCTGAACGCGGCTTGGTAATCTCAAGCGGGCCAATCAACTGCGAGGTGAAGCAAGAATGTAAGTAAAGGATGATATTAGCTACCCTCCTGAATGAGCCGTAAAAGAGAATATCAAATCGGTAGGGTTCCTTTCCTACCTGGGTTTTGTGGCCGTAGCATGGCGTCCCCTATAACGCAACCTTCTATGCCCTCTACGACAACGTCTCTGACCGGGTGACTATGTCTGCAACATCATGTAGGCCTGGCCATCATTGGAGGATGTTATAGACTATGGGCCTGAACGACAACGGCTTAGGGGACTAATGGCCTAATGATAACGTGTATATTAGTACATATAATAAAACTGGGGACTTACAATATAGCATTCGTATCTACTCCAAAGCCTAGACCTAAAGAAGTCACCGCCTTCTTAGCTGACGTTATCTATATATGTAAGTAGTGATATCGTAACTTTTCCGAGCTAGCATTAAAGCTTTTTCTTTATAATTACCTTAATTACTTTACGATAGTTTCGTAACGCTAATCCTTTAAAAAAAAGATAGGTTCGTTTTAGCCTAACGTTTTTGCTATTTAAGGAAAGGATAATAAGGATTTTATATTTGTATTTCCGGATTTTAGTTTTTTTTATAACGATATAAGCGGAAAAATTATTACTAGGAATTTGTTACCGTTATTATTTTTTTTAAACGAATTATAACTTAATTTAGTAATTAATTAATTTAGTTAAAAGTTAAAGAAACGTTTTACGAAAAAATTTAAAAGGAACTTATAAAAAATTTTGTAAAAACGTAATATTTAAGAAAAACCGAAAAAAAGAAAATTACGTTTACGGGGTTTAAGTTTTTAAATGTAATAAAACGTTAAATTTATTAAAATCTTTATAAAGCTTTTTTTTTTATATAGTAAAAAATAAATTCGTAATCGAACGCTTTGCCGTTTTAAAGCCCGTATACGAAAGCTTTGCCGTTAATATATAGTTATATATTAAGAATTAATTATAAAAAAAGGGTACGATAAAGGCGAAGTATATGGAAAAAAAAACGGTAAATGTAATATTTAGCGGTAATCCTATTCGAAACGAACGGTAACGGAAAAATTAAAGAAGATATTTTTTTTTTACCCGAGAAAAAATAAGAGGTTATCCTGAAAAAAATCCTAATACGGTTTGGTTTTATAAAAAGCCTTTTGCGAATAAGAATTTATATCGTATTGTTTTTATTAAGGAAACGGTTATAGAAAAGTTTATTAAAGAAGTTAATAATAAATTTAACTTATTTAATAAAAATAACGTTAATAATAAAAATATAACTTTAAGAAAAAATAATAATAAAACTATAAAAAAGATAATATTTTTTAAAATTAAAGCGAAAAATAATAAATTTAATTCCGATATTAATATAAACGTATCGGGCGATAAAAAAATAAGTTTTTAACTTACGGTACCTTCGTCGTAAATTACGGAAACGATATCGCCTTTAATTAAACGGTAAAAAACTTTAAAAAAACGAAACGAAAATAAGTTTATATCGATAAATTTTTACGATTTTAACCGGATATAAAACTTTAAAAATATAAAAAAGATAATAAGTTATTTTATTAATAATTTTACGGATAATATTAAGGTTTTTAATTTTCTAATAACCTGCGCGGTATTTAGAAAAAAAATAAACTTTATAATATTTAATAATTTAAAATCGAAAAAATAAAAAATAATTTATTTAAAAACCTTAATTAACGAAATTTAATAATTTCGGCCGATATAATTATATAAATTTATATATATAGAAAAGTTAAAATAATAAAGGTTAATAACTTTAAAAAAGTTACAAAAATCGAAAAACCTAAAGAAATTTAAAAAAATCAACGTTTTATAAGAAATTCCACGTTTTAAAATAATAATAACAACTTTTTTAGCTTTTAAGCTATCGTTTCCTAATAAAATTAACAGTTTTATCTATATTCGCGCTTGAAATTAACCTTACCTTTTACGAAAAATCGTAATTAAAAATATAAATTATAATTTTTAAATAAAAGCAAATTAATTAATATAATAATTATTATATATTTTTTATTACGTTATTAAATTTTATAATTTAAAAAGTTCGGTATTAATATTTTATTATACGTTAAAAATAAAACGCTTAATTAAAAGGTAATAAGGATTTATTAACTTAACAATACTTAAATAAAAAGTTTGTAAAAAAAAATTATTTTATAACAGTTTTTAAAATATTTAATTTTATTAAAATCTATACATAAATTAATAATTTTCCTATATTCGAAAAAATTCCATTAAAATTATTATATATAATTATTATTTTTAACCTAATACTTAATTACCTTTAATCTTTCTTTTTTTTTAACGTATATATTTTTTTATAACGTAATATTTTTTTTTTTAAATATTACGTTTTTTATTAAATTAATTTTTTTTCTTTAATTTAACCGTTAATTATCGTTATTAATTATCGTTATATATCTTTAATAACTCCGTTACTACCTTAAGGTTATTTAATACCGTATATTATAAAAAAAATTTCCGATTAATTCCGAAATAACGTATTTCCGTTATTTTTAAAAAAAAATTTTTCTCAGTTTTCGTAAGTTTTAATTTTTTATTTATATCTTTATTACCGTTTTTTCTAATAAAGTTATATAAAGTATACGCGGTATATATAAAATAAATTTATAGTAACAAGCTATATTCGAACGCCGAATACCGTATAATCTTAAATTTTTTTTAATATATTAAATATTTACTTTATAATAACTTTAATTTTTAAATAACGTAAATTATATAATTCCTTTACCGTTTCGAATCTTTTTTAACTTAGCCGTTATTTTTAAAAATAATATCTGCAAAAAACTTAAAATGATATATAAAACTTTAAATACCGGTTAATACGTAATTAAAAGTTTTATCCCGTTTTATAACCGTAAATATATTTTATAAAATAAAACCTTTATAATTTTACTATTTGCATTATTTGCTTTATATAATAAAAACGTAAATATAAATACTGTTAATTACCCCGATATATTTATTAAATTATTTTAACTTAAAATTTAATTCGATTAAAAACGTAAAATATTTTATACCCGGTTATTTTACGAAAATACGGAAAAATATTATTACATACTTAAAAAGTTTAGATATAATAAAATAAACAATATTTTGCAAAATTAAAAATTATTTAACCGCATTTTTTTACGTTTTATTAAAAACTATAATATATAAAAATATTATAAACCTTTAAATAACGGAAATATAATAAGTATTACCAAAACTAATATAATTCTAAAACTATCGTAATAATAAAAAAAACTATAATTTCGTTATACGAAAAAAATCTTTAAATTTCCAGTTTAACCCATTTAAAATCCTTTTAACAAGTTTCTATAAAGTTTTAAAACTTTCCGGATTATAAGTTTTTTTCTTTATTATAGGTAAGTATCGCCGATCCTTCTTTTTATTTTATTTTAACTTTTTGTAATATACGTAAGGCCCGTATAACAGCGAAAATAATTACTATACGCCGAATTTATTTTTAATTCGAAATTTTTTTAATATTTTACGGTTTATAATAATGCAAGGTAAGGTGCCATTGTGGTATCTAGCTATGTACATACATACAGCTAATCCGTTTACTTGCCTCATCGCGATCAGGACCCCATTTTGGAGGTTGTAGCTGCGCCTGCGGCGTAGCAGCCGTAGCCATAGCTAGAGCTTTTAAGCAGGAAATATCTATTAGGGGTTTAATGTATTAACTAAACCTTTTTAAGAATATTACTTACAAAAATAACAAAACCTCTAAAATAAGGCCTGATAATAAATTGTGATTTTTCAGCTTTGTTTTAAGTAATCTTATACAAATTTTTAAAAATTATCAAAATAAATCTTTTAAATATAACTTTAAGTTAACGTTATTTATTTTGTAATTACGAAAAGTTAATACAAAATTGAAATTTTTATCTTTTTATATACATTTGGTTCTAATTAAAACGCAATTAGTATTATAAGCTTAAAGAAATAGCCGAAAATCTCGTTTTCGGCATACTATAACTTTTTACCCCCCCCGGGCCAGTATTACGATAACATAACCTTACGGGCCAAAATAATAATATATAAGGCTTAAAATCGCTTATAATAAACCTTGAGATATATTTTTTTCTTAATTAGTTAAATGTAAATAATATATTAAAAAGTTTAGGGTAAATATTTTAGTTTTTTAATTATTTAACTATCCAAAGCGAAGTATTTATTTTTATTCGATAGTTTTATCGGTTTTTTGCCGATATAGACGTAATTAATTTATATGCTAACGTTATGTATACGGCCGATATCCTTATAAAAACTTTACGCCGTTAATTTATTTGCCTTATATTAGGCGTTATATTTAACGGGCAGGGCCGTATTTTACGGAAGGAACAGGTAGATACGGTATATAATTTAGTTTTCGGAAAGCTTAATATTTTTTTCGTTATTAAAATAAGTTTTAAGAAATCCTTAATTATTTAAGCTTTTTTTTTAATAACCGATTTGATTATTATTTAGATCGTACCCTTAGTTAAATTAATTAAAAAATAACGAGTTTTTATATTAAGAATACCGTGTTTTGTTTTTGTCCTAATATTTATAAATACGAAAAAGCTTAATCCGGAAATATACGAACATATAGCCATTAGATAGCATAGTTATATTATCCTTGGTCCTGAATAGATATCGAGCGATTAGTTTTAGTTTATTATATTAAATTTTGTTTTCGAATAGCGGTATGGTTTAGTTATAATTGACGAAGTATATTTATTATTAAAATAGAAAGATTTCCGGCTTAAATATATTAATATTCGCAACTTGCGTTTTATTTTTTCTGTTTATATATATTAGTTTGCGTGTATAGTAATTGTTAGTGGCGTTATAAAGAAGAAAATTACGAAATATGGTGGTTTTCGTTAAATCGGCGGTTTTATTAAATATGGCTATAAAACAGAGATCCGGCGTTTTAGTGTTGATCGGTTCGAAATCGATATTGCTATTTTCCTTATATTTAAAGGTTAATATTCGAATTAAGCGTATTTAGATTTTTTGATAACGAATATTTCCGAATTACCAAGTAATAATTTTAAAACCTAGTTCGATAGTTTATGTATTATTATTAAGATTATTATTTATATTAATAGTAAGGCGAAAATTATGGATATCCGCAATTATTTAATTAGGACGTTAGAAGATTAAGGGTATTTGCCAAAGGTTATAAAAACGGTTATTAAGTTTTATAGCTTTAAAGTGCTTTACGGTAATTAAGCTTGTATATACGACAAATTAAAGGAGCCTGGCGATTTTATCCATATCGTTATATTTACCGTCGTTTTTAAATTGGGTATGGATATCCCGGATATTAATTAAATAATACAGTAGGAAATACCGAAAAGCTTTTTTATAAAGGATTTATGGTAACGATTTAGTTAAACGGTTCGTAGTTATAAACGATTGAATATGATTAATTATGGATAAGTTATACTGTTTGCATTTTATTAGGTGTTTAATAGGTATGGAATTAAGTTATTTATTGTAGAGAAGGTTGAAATGGCGAAAAAAACCTAGGTTTAATAAGTTAAGAATTATATTATTTATAAGAATATAAAAGTTATTGTAAAAATCAACGTAATATATTCGGATAATAAAGAAAACGATACATAATTTATTACGGATAACCCCGATTAGAACGAGGTAGTTATCGAATTTTAATTTTATTCTTTAATTAGTTAAAATATTATTTGTATTATTCGTAAACTTTCGAAATAAACTAATACTGATTTACGGAACCGGATAAAGATAGGGTGTTAATGGTATACGTTATTTAACGGCGAATATATACGTAAGGCGATTTTAATATATTTAAAAGAAGACGAAGTTATTATGTTAGAAGAGGATTTTAATAATTTTATCCCGACTGGATTTTGTTATAATTTATATACGCCTGATTTTATTTATATACCCGAATTTTTAAATTTGAAAATATTTACGTAGAAACCGTTAAAAGCCGGTTTGTTAAAGGGGATTATTTAGGAAATAATAAAATCCTGGTGTAAACGATAGGCAAACGAATTATTTTTTACGCGGTTATTTTCGTTTAATAACAAAAAGGTAAAATAAATATTTATTTCTACTGAACTTAAACGGTTTTTATTTAATACGTTTTTAAAAAAATTAAACGAAACTCAAGGTTTTTATTTAGTCCAAAACGTAATCGAATTAGTTAAGGCGGTTCCCGGATTTAATAAATAGTAATATTAAGACGTTTTAAAAAACCGCTTTTTATCTACGCTATATTTAATTTACGAAAAAACCGTATTTATTATTTTACAAAAAGTATAAGAAATTTTTCGTAAACGGCAGAATTCGTTTAACCGAAAATAAAGGCGCTATATCCCTATACCGCGGATTAATTTATATAGGTTACGGATTATTACCGCGTTATAAGCTCGATAAATTTCGGAAAGAATTATAAAGCTGCCGTAAATTACGCCGGGTTTTAATTAAGGTATACCGTATATAACCGCCCGGTTTAAACTGGTAATTAATAATTTAATAGTAAACCTAGTAGTTTAAATATTAACCCGGTATACGGTTTATACGTTTTCGTAATTTGGAGTTATAATTTCGGTTATAACAACGTTTATAGTTGTACGTATAACTTACGGTATATTAAATAATCCTAATTAAAAACCGGCTTTATCCCCATTATTTATAACATCAATACAGAACTTATTATTCCTTAATACTTTTAATCCGCTAGCCCCACTTTCGTTACCGTATTTATATTCGTATAATTCGTTTGCTTTTATATCGTTACCGGAGTTACCGGGGTTACCAGAATATAATAATACGTAACTTAACGTTTTAAATAATATATCGGAAATTAAATCCGAGATAATAATCCTTGTTGAAATTAAGGAATTGCGCGTTAAGAATAAACGGTACTTATTTAATAATAATAATAATAACAGGTTAAAAGCTAATTGCGATACCAGGTTAAAAAATAAAAAACGAAATTTAAATAACTTTAATTAAGACGTATAACAAAAAATGCGTTCAGTTTCGATATGGCGTTATGGTCTTAAAGTGCGATAAATATATATATCTATATAATATCAGTTAAAGTTATTAAATAATATTATTTATTTATTATATTCGTTATTTTCGTTAATCCTTAATACGTTAGGTTGTATATAGATATTAATTTTTCCTAATCCGGACTAATTATATGCTGTAATAGATATATAGTAAACCCTTTAAACTGGGAAAATTAACAAACATATATATTACGTATCTTAAACTAAAATTTATTATAATTATTAGCAAATATTTTTTTTTAACTTACAGTCCTTAATTTATAATGCCGAACTAAAATTTTTTAAATCCTGTCTTCCGGTTTTTTTTTTCGAATTCGTTATATTAACTTTTAAAATATTTCCATTTTTTTTAACCTTTAAGGTATTTTGGCTTAGGTCGATTAGTTGGTATAGGGAATCGATTATACGGGTAAATAAATAATATAGATAATTTTTCGTTAATATTAGGAAAATTATTTATTCGTTACGTATATAGTTATTCCGGTATTCGTTTCTTTTTAGGTATTAATTCGAAATATCTAAAATCCCGGTCTCGTAACGGATCTTAATTAAAATCCCGTTACGCTTCTTCCGGAAATTTAAAGTTTACCGGTATCTCGGATTGCGGTTTTTAAGATTTCGTTATCCGAAATAAACAACGCGTAAAGGTATAAACTTTTTTTTTTTTGGTACCGCCCTTTTTTTTTATTGGTATAACTGGGGCCCCGGGTAAAAGTTGGAAATCTTTTACTTTAAAATTCTATATCCGTATAATAACAGTAAGATATTCTGGGTAACTATTAAAATTTTCGGAATTAGTACCGAATATATTACGGTACTTTCGAATTTAATTTTTGTACATAATTATTTAATCGTTAATTAGGTAACTATAATTGCGGATTTTTTTTTCGTTTAATATTATAAAAATAACGTCTATATAATATATATTATACGATATATTGCGGTTTTATATTTTTAATCGGGATTACGAAATTATTATATCCCTGGTATTATTTATATTATGTAAGTTATTATCGTATATAAATATTCGAAAACGTTACGCGGCCTGAGTTATATGGGTTTTTAAAGAATAAATGCCGGTTGAATTTATAATATAAAGGATATTTGCTTTACGGTTTTAAAGATTTACTATTTAATAATTTGTATTTTTTATATCGTCGACTTTATTGCTATATTCTAATATAATAAAAAAAACGAATAAAATTTTATATTATCTTGTTATTTTTTTTAGGTTTAATGGAAACAGGTATTAAAAGCCGTTGTTATATATAAATACGTTTTTTATTAACGTTTTGTAAGTTATATATATGCAACCAAGGTTTCCGAATATTTATTAAAGTACGATTTCGATATTATCGTTGGTGAAATATACGTTAAGGTATATATAATAATAAGTAAATTATGTTTTTTAGCATAATTTAATAAATTCCGTTTTATTAAAATTTTATAGTACCGCAATTTTGTTAAATAATTTTATAATGGTAATTAAAGATAATTTTTTGGTTAATATAAAGTTTGGAGGGACGATATATGTAATTGGGGTTAACTTAAGGAAATTAGTACCGTAGTTAATATAGGTCGTATCGAAAGCTAACTTGATAGCATTTACATCTTTATATATACTTTAATTTTTTGTTATATAGTTATATAAATTACGGACGCGATTATTATATTTTATTTTATTAAATGGTAGTAATGTTATTATGATGATTATTTAATATTAGGTATTATATAAAAAGTATTAATACGTAGGAAATTTAAGGGTAATATATATTTACCGGTTTTGTTTTAGGCTGATTAGGATTAAAAATGGGAATGTAGGATATAAAATGTATAGGATAAAGTAAAGTTCGTATGTTAGGTAGTATCTGGGTATATTGTTGGTAATAATATGGAATATGGAAAGATTTATAATATATAAACGAAGTTTACGGATAATTAATAGGTTATAAAGAAATCCGAAGGTAATATATATAATTAGGATTAAGATGTATGCGAACTTTAAGATTATATAGTTGTAAATGTATAAATAGCTAGGTTTATGTAAGTTGTTAAATATTAACCTAAAAGCTAATAATGTTTTTTCTTATAACGAAATAATAATATATAAAGAAAGAATTAACAACTATATATAAATTATATGATACTTTTTTTTTTGTTATAAATTGTTTAATGTAATCCATAAAATTCTTTTAGTTAAATATATATTAAATAAAACTGTTACAGTTATTTAATAATTACTATTATTTATTTTATTATTATTTATTTTATAATTATTTTATATACCTTTTTATATTTTATTATATTATAATACTTAAATTTAACTTACTTGTAATATAATAATTATTATTAATCCGTTTTTTTTTATTTAATATTTAAAATCTTTATTATAATATATATTTTTATATACCTACTATAGTACGGGATATAAATAATTTTACCGATATAGTTAATAATATATTGGATATAGTTATTAATAATACCTTAAATGATAAATATTAGATAGGTCCGGTAATCTTTAAACCCCCGGCTAAATAGAAAAAGGTAGTTAGATTTGTTAGTAATACCCTTTAAAAATAACTTTACGGATAAATAACAAGAACCCGATCTTATAAACAGCCGGAACCATTATTAGAATAATTTTAAAGACAGGTAATAAAAGGCCGATCTTATAAATAGCCGTAATTATTACCAGAATAACTTTAAAGACGGGTAATAAAAACCCAATTTAAAAAACAGTAAAAGTTATTATTAAAACCTATGGTATAACGTATTTTAAGGTTTTATCCTAATTAAAATGTTTTCGTATTACTTATATAACATTTGATTATCCCAAGATATAGGATATTTTTTACGGAAAGTATATATTATGCATAGCTAATTCCAAATACTAGGTATATGTTATAAGGTTATATTAATGTAAAGGAAAATTGAAAGGTTATAAATATTTTACGTTTTAGCATTAATAGGAATATATATTAATTAAAAAGATTTTACAATTAATTAAAATTTACAAATTTAATAGTATTACAAAAGGCTTATATTATAAATAGGACTTTTTATTATATAAAAATACGGTACTTATATAAGTATTAAATGTTAACAATATAGCTCGAAATATTTTAAGTAGTAATAACCGGCAGAATAAGATTTACGTTATAGTAAATTATACCGGCCCTATAGGTTATTAAATTACTAAGTTAATTACGGACCCTTAACTAGTTACGGCTTTCGCAATTTAGCGAAAGGGATATATAAACCGAGTACTTTACAAACGATATAAAAAAAAATTTATGATTTTATAGACCGGGCCGGTTAGCCAGGAAGTATATATCATATAACCGTTTTATAGATGCTATAATTTGCGGGGTTATACGGGCAATAAATGTACAAACTGCATATAAAAATGCGGTAAGGAATATTTATACGCGATTTTTAAATATTCGGTATTATTATATAATCCGAATAAAGATTTCTAAAAGAACTTAAACGCGGATATTACGCTTAAAACGAATAAAATTTTAAATTCCGAAAATATAAAAGGAGTTATTAATATACAGGTTACGATAATACGCAAAAAAAGGTAAAATAAAACGAAAAAATCTTAATAAATACGTAAAAACGTTAGTTAGTAAATTAATCACAAATAAAATATATGGGTTAATACGAAATTATACGATATATTTAACTATAAGTAATACGATATTATTAATACGTTAATTTATTTTAATACGAAAAACTTATATAATATTATTATAAATAAAATATACGAATAAGATATAATTAATTAAAATTACGTAATATACCTAGTTATATTAATATTAAAGGTATGGCAAAATCTTTATATTAATTTTAACAAAATATAAAAATAATAAAAATATAAAGAGTTATAACAGTAATTCGTTTTCGTTTAACAAATCTTTATTTTATTTATCCGATAACAATAACAACAAAAGCGGATTATTTTAATTAGAACCGTTTATTAAGTTATCCATAATTTGCATTATAGGATTATAACTTTCTTTTGCATATAAGATATTACAGTTATCTAAAACCAAATTATTCTTAACAAATTTAATACTAAGAACTTCTCGGGCAATTACGTTAAAGCTATTTACAAGTTAATTTTTATCCTTTGCCGTATTTAGCTAGTTAAACCCACTTTTGTTGCCAGTAATAGGTACGGTATTATTAAAATCGATAAACTTAGTTTCCATAATTTTACGGCCCATGGTTAAAATATCCTCGGATTTCCAGCCATTTTTTTTAATCCGAGATAAATATTTTTTAACAAGCTAGAAATTACGAAATAAAAAGTAAGCGCGTTTAAGGATTTTGTTACGAGAGTCTTAAGTAGCGTAACGTTTATTTCGCAAAGAAATATAACGGGCATGAAATTTACGTTGCAGGGAAACGCGGTATTTAATTAAAAACGAATCTCGGAAAAATACAATATTAACGTTATATATATTATTTTTCGACCGGCAGAAATCGTTAGTAAATTATAGATTATAATATTCGCCTTTTTGATTAAATATTTTCCATGTTTTTTCCTTAAATTATATCGAAACTAGACTTAATGTTAAAATCGAATTAATAAGTATTTGATTTAATATTATAGGACGTAATATTTAATCGAAATAAAGTATCTTTTTACCGTAATTAAATTAGCCGGCTTTATAAAAAAAAAGTAATAATATCGGTATTAACTACTTAATATAACTAACGTTGTTATGTTATATAATATACGAAAAATATAAATAAACCTGGGTTTTTTAAAGGAAACGGTAATAATTTTGAAATTTTTTATTAACAGGAACGGTATCGATTAATAATTAATTATTATTTTTAATAAAGTTAAAAAAGTTATCGCCTTACGGAATATCGTTTATATTAAAAATATTTCCGGCTTTACGGTTATCCGATAAAAAAATTTTATTTAATACGTTTTAATTAAAATTACGCCGCTTAAAAAATAATATAAATAAATTATATTCCCCAATTAAAAAACGAAAAATTTACGAATTATCCGTTAAGTTATTTATATTACCAAGTAATATATTGTTAATAAATAACGATAAAAAATTTTCGTCGGAAAAATCCCTATCTATTAACGCGTTTTAATTAAAACCTTACGATATTTCCCCTATTTATTTAACGCGATCAAAATATTTAGAAATTATATTATACGTAATAATTTCGAATTCGGTGATAGTTAACCAGGAGCATATATACTTTATAAATTCGGTAAACTATGTTTTCAAAAAAAAATTTTCGATCGAAATATTTTTTACAGTTCCGTATATACTAAATATTTTTGTTACGAATAATTCATATCAGGTACGTAATTTCTGCAAAAATAACGCAAATATATGAATATTATACATATAAAGGATAAAGGGTTTGAAAAGGTGGAATTTCGGCGATTTTTAATATAATTACGTTGTTTTATTTAAAAATTGACGATCCGTTTTTAAAATTATTTATATTTTATATGTTCCGGTTATATTATCGGGTTAATAGGTACGTATAAGTATAAGTAGGAAATTTATTTATACATGGAATAAGGTAGGAATAGGAAGGAGTTACCGTTTCTTATTATACGGATCGGTTGTTTCGGTTTAATTAGTTTGTATTTTTTGAATATAACTAATTATTTTTTAATTTTTAAGGATAAGATAAAGACATTTCGAGAACCGATAGGATTATTTTTTTTTAAATTTATATATTTCCTGGAAAAGTTTTCGATAAACGTTATAAGTGCCGTCGATGGTACCTTCGTTTTCGTTAATTGTATTTAACGAAATCGAAAAACGTTTATTATACGGTATACGTTTTAATTTTAAAAAACCGGGGAACTTTTATTTGCTGCATTTATAAAGCGTATTAATAGAAGTAGGAAATAAAGTTCGGATAATGTTAATTACGAATTAACAGGAAGTATTAGATAGTACCAGATATTACTGTAACGTTTTATGAAATTATTTTATTTTGTAATATTAATTAGGCCGGAATATGGATTATTTTAATTTTCCTTTAGGGATACGGTTGTAATAACGAGCAAAGGCGGTAATAATATTCCGTATAATGGTACCGTATTGAAACGTTATATTATAAACGTAATTTTAAATATTAAAGTTATTGTATTAAGATATGATATCATTTTATTATATTTAGTTATAAAACGTTAATTATTTTAATTAAAACTATATTATTATAAAAGAATTAATGCAGTTACTTTAGCTTTTTCCGTTAACCGGTTTATATCTTTATTTAACGTAATATAACTTTTGTAAATATTTAATTTTTTTAATATATCAATATTATTCCGTAATAAACCCAAAAATAATAGGAACCTACCTAGTAAATAGGGCAGATAACTGCCGTTAATTTTAGAAATTATTTTAACCATAATAATTAAAATTATGAAAAAAAAATATATAAAAATATCCGGATCGTTATTACTTTAAAAACGTTTCGTCCTTTATTTCGTATTATACGATTATTACCTTTTCCTTAAGTATATAATTACTTGGTTTAAAAGTTTAAACCAATTAGAAATAAACGCTTTTACAAAGCATTAACTTTTATTTAAAGTAATATAAATTATTTTAATTTTAAATAATAATTTTTCCGGCGGACGGTAAAATTTAGGTTTTTTTGCGAAAGTTACAAGTTTTTTATATAATGTATTATAGTATTTACGTATAATAAGGTTTTAATTAATAAAAATTATAAATTTCTGCTAACTTTCGCATATTAATAACTTTTCGTATATTCGTTTTTTTTTAATACGTTAATTAAACGGTTAATCCGAACAGTTAAATTATAAGTTCGGTTATTATTATTATAAAGAATTTAATTACGGATAAAGTTTTCGAATATTATATCCGTTTATCGATTTCGCCAAAATATTAACGTACATTTATATATATCTTGTTTTTTTAAATTCGTACGATAAAATTGGGAAAATTCGGATTTATCGTATTTTGAAAGGGGGGATAATAACGTAACGGATTCGGGCTATAATTAATTAATTTTTTAAAGTTTAAAGATGGTAAATAGGTTTTAATCAGGATCAGAATAGTATTAATAATAAGTTATAATTAACGCGATCGTATATATATATATATAACTTTACAAAAACGTATTATTATTAAGTTATTACGGATTTTTGTTTTTTTAAAAAAATAATTACCGAAAACGAACGTTTTTTTTTGTAATTTAAACTTAGGCCTCGTTAGCTCGATAAGGGAATTTGGAATTTAATTAGTTAATATTTAACGTTATAAAGCGGTACTTAAGTAACTTTAAAGAAATTGAGAAAACGAGCTAGGGAGGCCTGAGCTAGCTAAGGTAACCGTTTACTACATACATGTATACAAATGGTTCTATACAAACGCGACCGGGGAGCTCGGTTTATAATAATAAAAAATAAATTTAAATTAATAAATATATTATTTTATAACGTTACGAAACGAAAATAACGTTTCCTAAACAACTATTAACAAAAATCGTTTAAAAAACGTTATTTTCGTTAAATTTTACCATTAATTTAAACCATTTTAAAAAATCCGATAATTCCGGGAAAAAAAATACATTACTTTAGGTATACGTTACTTATATTCGATACGTATAACGAAAATCACAGCTAAAATAGGCTAGATTCGGTATTTAACGTCTTGGCTAGGCATTTCGTACCCAGAAGGTGGTGTCATTAGGCCATTAGTCCCCTTATTTTGGCCCTTAAGCCCGTTGTCGTTCAGGCCCTATATCTGGGTAGGTAAGATGGAAAGTTGAGCGGGCTTTACTGGGATTTCTATGGATTCCGGCATCCGATCCTTCTTCGATCTGGGGTCCTGGGAAGCCCATACGGCGTTTCATTACTAGGAACCCAGTCTGCAGCCATCGCAATAGTGCGCCCCAGAGCCACCCCCAAACAAGATCCTGATTATTAATTGTCAGGGCAACTTTCTGTTAAAATCTCTGAAAGTCTGTCAAGCTTATCCCTCTCTCTAAAAAAAAAAAAAAAAAAAAAAAACCTAGTTCCTCGACGAGATGTGTTGATTCTGGGGAAACTCACCTCAGGCGGCAGTCGAACGGTGGTGGTCTCTATATACCCCCGTTGGCGCGCCGAGACTTCTGAGAGAGACGAGCATGATACGTAGTCCCCGCCACGCGCCGATTTGGAACAGATAGACCAAGGAAACGGCTGCGAGCCGGGCTATTCCAAAGAAGCATTATCGCTTGATCTGTGTGTGATACAATCTCATCAATCTCACGTAAGTCGAGTAGCGAGGTTCTAGGAGGATCTACTCCCTTGCGCCAGCTCGGGTTTCCGAGAGAGGCTGCATGAAACCACGCTGACTGAAGACAACCACTGTCGCATTATGCGGGGTTGGCAACTGCATCGCGGCGGGTAAGTAAGGAGATAGGATTGAACACGTTGTATCGTTCCGCATCCTGTATGCCGCCGTTTAAATTGTAAGTGTTCTTCGCTGGAGGTAAGTAGCCCGGCATCCCGCCTAGACCGGACGTAACCTTAGAACGAGTCTTCTACGCATGATACTGCTGTGTATGCGGAGTGAATTCGAAGGACCGATAGTCAAATAACTTGGGGCCGCAAAGAGACGGCAACCTACATGCCCTGTCACCTTCGCCGGGAATAATTGCCGCGTACGACGGCCAGATAAGGCCGGGGTCGATGCATAACACCACAATGATCCCAGCTGAGTGGTGCCGTTGAGGGCTCGACGTCAAAGGTAAGCTTCTGGCAAACGTCGGGCCAGTCAAAAGAAATAGCTGCCGGGAACTGCACTGGTTCCTTGCGACTCAAGGACTGACATGCTTTCATGCCGTTCTGATGGGCGGGGAATAGAGTTACATCCGAAGAGCAAACATAGACGCTAACCTGTGATAGTCGTAACTCGGCCGCTTCGGATAATGGACACTAGCTATGTCCATACTCTAATGATTGAAGAGTGCATTGTGATACATATGCGACGTTGGCGGCCAAGAGAGATAATGCTAGGATGACGAGTAGAAAGCCCCCCCTATTCCAGAGTTGTGAGAGTTTCTTTCCTTATAACTTGGGGAGTCCACGGAAGTCATTGTACCAGCTGGAATACTAAAGAGGGTCTTGATAGCTTTCGCAGTCTGATATCGACACGGGGAATGAGCGGCTCATCAAGAAAATGGTGGGATCGACGCTGTTTGGTGCCACTGCTCATCACAATTGGTTGACAAGCATTTCGAGACGATAGATCACTAGTCATGAAATGCAGAAACGTTGACATGCATAAGATATGCTTCCATCAATATCGCTTGCGGTGGAATTAACTCGATAGGAGCATATGAGCCTAAAGTGAAAGGTGCAGGACAGGTTGTCTAGTATATCCCCTTTTAAAAGCATATTTAAACCTGTTGATAATTATAATTATTCGCTTCTACACTTCCCAATTTCAAACGAAGAAATACGGAATAACTTCTGAGATATTTCAAATAGTGTATGAGGCTTTAGCTCTTAAAAAATGATGAATCATAAGTTTTGGTTGGTCAGCCCTTGACACTAGCCCCGCTGCTACCGAGATCCGCAAGAGGCCAGCTCTAAATAAGCATATTTAGGTCTTCACCGAAGGTCTTTGCCTGCCACGGTTCGACTCTGGAGGCTCAACGTGGAACCATATGTAGAGCGCGAGAGCTTCGGTCCGGAAATGCTTTTGAAAGGACGATGAGACTGCGCACTCGTCACCTGACCGATTGCACGTACTGTAATGGTTAAACGCGCATTCGACTTCTCTGCTCGATATTTCAATTTTTCTCTTTGTTGTTTACCCTGCCGCCGTGATCTATCTCGCAGCGTCATCTCTAGCCCGGCTGCATTGAGCCCGTAGCCAGAACATCCATTGCAGGAATAGAAGAAGCCTCCACGGTCTAGACCGGAAAAGCCTGCTGGCAGCAACGGGGCGACCCTATAATTGGCGCCAGCTCCTCGTTAGCCCTTCCCCATGCCGAATCGGGATTGTCTATTTAAGCTTCGTGGCACAAATGTTCTTTATTTCGGCGTCGACATGAGTCGAGCCTGTCAAACTCAATGCCGACATGGGTTTGGTAGCTACTGGTAGAGTCGCGGTATAAACACATATGGGTGCATATTACGTCTAGCCAGGTCTGACGTCGCTCCCTGATATCAATTCGGCAGGGGTGGGTAGTTCATAATGAGTTCTTTAATCCAAAGACTGACTCTCCCGAGCGGCATCTTATCTAGGTTTATCGGCTATGGCTTGACACATACGTACAGGAGGGTTACGCGAGACTGTCGTTATCTTAACGGAGCTCAACTGAAACTTACCATGGCCGCGTTGCCATTGTCCGGATCAGAGTAGACGGAGGGTTTCTATGTCCCCCTACGTCTGACTGGGTGCAGACGATGCGCGGCAGTGTGGTTCACGATGGCTTCACCACTGTCGGGCAACTCATCGCATGCCGACGAAGCATGCAGGTCTCACCGTCGGAACAATAGTGACAGGAAACGGACCTAGTGCCTCGGTACCACGTAAAAGGACATGCGCTCGTCCCAATCATACCCTCGAGACGGCGGTCTAGACGGTTCTACTGCGTGCCGGTACAGGGTTTACTGAAAACCGCGTGTGATCATGGGGGTAGACTCCAGAACCCGCTTATTTCGAACGCATTTGCGGCTGCTGTGGTACCGGCGATTTTTGGTTGTCCCGTTCTGCTGTCATCGTCATCGTCATCGTCGTCGTCGCGGGGTGCCGGCTCATCTGCTGGCCCGTCGGTGGTCGGGCGAGCACCGGGTTTTCTACTCTTCGGCCTAGTCCTGCTTTTATCTAGATCCTTTTACCTCTCCATACTACGCAGACGCAAACGCCATCACGAACTCACACTCCATGCGCGACGAACCATGTATACAGCACAGGCCTGTCTGTACTTAGGGTGTAATAGGTGACCAGTTTCGGCCTAGTATATCGAGTTCCCAATACCTCCATCGTTCTCGACGCTCTGGGCTCTGGGCCGTCCCCGCAAACTGTACCCTACCCCCAAGCCCACTTCGGATGCCTGCATACCTGGGTTCCTCCGCATTTCTAATTTGCCCATGTTGCTACGGTAGTACGTGTCTAGTAAGGTAGCCGTCGCAGCGAGATGGAAGAGTTCCTCATCTCCCATAGCGATCCCTCATCAATTTCCCTCACGAGCTTGAAAACGTCCCGGTGACGCCCACTCATTAATCGACCGAACTAAACGCGCTCTGGAAACCCCACCGCTTATCACCCTCCGCCCCGTACAAAGTGAATAGCCTGAACAAGGTTCGTACTTCTGCCATAACACTACCATCACCAATATTACCAATATCACCACCCGAATAGAGAACCTTCTCGCCGGTCCCAACCCCCCGGGAACCTAACCCCGCCCCCAACTAACCCTACCCTTAATGGTTGCGGGCGTCACTTAGGTACTTGCCTAGGTAGCCAGTTGTTAAAATGCTGAGTATTTCCCTTGTTAGTGAATCTCCGCGGCGTGGGTGATATCCGGTGGGGCTGCTGAAAAGCGTTTAGCTCGGGTCGATTAACGATTAGGCGAGGTGGGCATAAATGGGGCGCTTGAAAATGGACAGAAGCAGCGTCGAATTGACCCCGACTATGTGTAAGAGAACATAGTGCCTTGTGTTTCGGACTCGAGGCGATGGTCGAACGGGAGATCATAGCTTCGTCTTACTTACATAAGACCCGAGATCGTTGCCAAGGGACGCTGACTTTGAGTCTGTTCAAACAACACCTTGGCAGATCTTACATGAGGCTAAAATGGCCGAAATGGGTGTTAGCAGTCCCGATTGTGATAGCGGGGTGGGAATCAAGACCGTGCACGAAAGGTACTCCCAGGTCGTCATCAAATAATTGACACACTTTCGTAGCACCCACTAGCCAAAAGTGTCAATTATTTGATCAGGACCCGACTCCTTGACCGTCATGCTTGGCCATATGTCTCAGCTACTATTTAGAGTATCATTAGATACCAATACAGAAAGTGCTCATAATACGTAGGCGATCTATTCATAACGACAATTCGAACCATCCATACACAAGGTTACCAACAATATAGTTTCCAAAGAGGAATGCGTTCAAACAGGCAACCTTTATGAGTGTTGCCACTGTGCGACGTGAGCAGTCGTTTGCAGCTAAGGAAGACCCTCCTTCACAAGCTCACAGGCTAGCTCGGATGCTCAACTGCTTCGGAGTCCGTCGTCCTCATGCGAATGACATGTCATATCATGGCTTTTCTGTCTTACCTTAGTACGGGCTCTGATCCTTCAGGCGACCCGCATTTTGACGTCCCCTATCCGACGGAAGGCGATAGGGCGTTAGTTGCAACAATTTTTCTGAAGGTGGGTAGCTCTCTTTTTTTATTCGCCACACTAACCCAATCAGCTTCCGCAGGAAAAGCTACCTTTAACCACACCTATTTTGCATTATGATACATATACCAACACCGGTCATTATTACAAATTGCAACATCACATTCGGCGCAACGAAACGTTATCTATCGGGCTAACTACCGATTCACAACGCCATCACCTGCAATTTAAAGCCCTACTCACCGCGTACCGCAATAAAAATAGCCTAAACAAACCTAACACCTTAAAGCAAACTTCCCTAAAACTCTATAATACTAATTAATAAGGATTTCCATATTACCAGCACGAAAAAAGCTTTTTAAAGCTCTCTGTCGACCGTTAAAAAATAATCCGAAATATCGAACGCCCTCATCAACAAATACTTTGCGAAAAAACGTAACGTTTCCGTAATAAAATTTTAATAATTTATCAACCCTAACCCACCTTCTTAAAAAAAAACAGTTATTAACGATAACATAAAACAGGAAGTTATACATAAAAACCTGCACTACGTTACGCCGAAAATTATAATCCCATTCGAATTTAAACCTCCGCTAATCACCGAAATCAACGCTATTCATATTAAAATTATATTCATAAGCAACTCGAAATATCATAACCATTTTTTTCGCTTAATCTCCGAAAAAATCGCGGGCAAAAATCTTATATTTACTCCCTTCCTTAGGTTTTTTTTAAATTAATAAAATCCGTTCCTTCGCCGTCCACCTAATGCTAAAAAATAAAACGATCGAATTATCAACCCAAACGATTTAATTCACCTTATTATCAAGCGTTAAAAATTCCATCGCCTAATTAAAAAGCAAAACAACGCTTTTAACTTTCTTCAAATCAACAAACTGCTTCGCCATTCCTAACCTTTTTCGGGCCGTACCTATTACTGCCAAACCTCTCTCGCGTAACTGCAATAACAACTATAACGAAAAAAAAAAGTTATCGAAAAAGACATAATACGAAAAGTTATAAATGCTCCTAAACTTATCCACAAAAAAAATAACCACACGCTAAGTTAGATTTAACAAATCATCACCTTTCCTGTCGATTTTTCTTCCTTTCGCCCGTAAAACACCAACAGAACCTCCGCCTTTACCTAAATAATAACTTATCCATACCAAAAATAACCCACAGAAAACCAAAACCCAAGCCCTAAAGCCTATATCGTAAAATTTATTCGGGATCGTAATATTAAAACGCAACTTGCCGTTATACCTCACGATACACTCATCTACACTAATATTAAACCCTAAAATACAAAACTTAAAAGTCTTCTATTATATCCATTTAACCCATTCATCACAACGTTCGAAAAATAACCTAAGCTAACGTTCGTAATCCCAGACTCGAAACCTTCGATAAATAACTTACCATCGATCGCAAGAAAAAAAACCAATAATCGGGTAATATAAAGAAAAGTCCGAACCCATCCAATACGCATCGACCGACCCTTCCTTATAATTACACATATAAATCAAAATAAAGAAAAACAAATACAGCTCTTCAACACACATATCGTACCACATATAACCGCGGGAACGTAGCCTTTCCTCTTCCCATTCGGGCTCATAACTATTCGTCCAATACACCCATTTCTCAACTAACCAAAATAACACGAAAATAAAAAATAACTCTAACAAAATAAGTAACAACGGTCTCACTTAAACCTCACGTTCATCGATAATTAATAGCTCAAAATAAATCCCAACTAACGGATTAAACGGCGCGTTAAAGCGGAAAATAACTGCATCTATAAAGTCTTCTTCACACGCAACGGGGTCCAGCTATACGGCAGGAATTTGCGGTTCTATTTCAACGTCCGCAGCTTTCCGTTTTCGTCCCATTTTATCTTAATTCCATACCGAAAATTAACAAAAAACGCAATATTAAACGGAAAAAAAAAAATAACAATATCGTTAACGTTAACACTTAAAGCACCTTCGCACTCGCGTTTCTGTAAAATAGCGCAACTTAATAAAGTTTTAATGGACCTACAGTAGGCTTAACTTCCGTTTTAGGCTAATAACCCGCTAAAAAATTGTTGCAACTAACGCCCTATCGCCTTCCGTCGGATATAATGACTATGCGATCCAGGTGTCCTACAGTATAGAGGGAATCAAGATATAACAAAGCATGCCTAAGTAAAGCCAAGTATTCGGATACTTCGGCTGGAATATCTCTCAGGAATATTAATAAATATCACTCTTTGTTGTCTATGCTTGGTGATGGCCATGCACCTCTCCGCCCCTTTGTGCACCCGATGCAACTGAGCATTTTTAGCAATGCTACTTCGTATGAAGACGGCGGGGAGGAGGCATGGTTGATCTTTCGTCTGTAGAAAGAGTACAATTACATATGGATTTTCTGTTTCTCAACATTCACCCTCACTGACATCTGATAGACTGTTGCATTCAAGCGAACCACACCTACGACCTACTAGTCTCGGTAGGGTGCTGCCGTCTCTTAAGAATCCCTCAGGTGGCTCTCTCCTTTCTCCAATGACCAGTCCAGCGAAAAAGGAGCACGAGCTCGGATGGGGTGATAGGTTCCTACCCTTGCGGCCCCTGTGCCCGTGCAATGCTGTTTCGATGTACATACGACATGGGTGCAGGGCCACACTTACTCTTTCCCACTCGAGTTGCGCTCGCCGACGCCATCTCCATCTAGTCGCTGGCTTGGTGCTTGTGGAACTAACAGCAACCTAAACCGCATGTGGACAAAGGCGGCCCAACGACGTCAGCCCAAGTCCGGCGATGGCACCTCCTAGACTAGCAAGGCCTATTATTGTATTTAGTAGTTTCGAGGGATGATGTGCCCCCCCTAAACTTTTAGCCCCTCATCCGGCCTACACAGACGCGTTCTTCCTCGACGTCGCTTCATCATTATCGTGAAGGTAGGTGCCATTTGTCGGTAGGTAAGATTTTTTTGTTTGTCTGCTCCAATTCTTTGTCGCCATAATAGAGTGGTTTGCTCGGCGACGCAAGATTTACCAAAATAGACAGAAAGGCAAGCGGTGAATGGAGGCGAGGGCGGAATTCAATGCCCCTCATTATTAACGCGGCGCATATGGGAATTGTCAAATAGGAGATCTAACATGGCACCTTGGGGCGGGTCGGGCGATATCGGCTTCAGCACAGTTCGAGAGGTACGATTGATACCCGATGAGTCCATACCTGTATGTATGCAATGGATGTATTTCCTGCTTCTGCTGTAGATCAAGTTGATCATTTCCAGTAACAGGGAGAAAGGGGTCCCTCTAATAAGTTCTATACACTTGTATGCACGATGGGCACGGTAAAGTGTTGTGAGTATGTACGTTGTAGCATGTGTGTGCATCCTCCGTCACATGAGGCTAGTACGTGGGCGTGTGTGTACTGAGTACTCAGGCACACACATGCACACTTAAAAGATGGTACCACCGTATGTCTTACAAGACCTCACGAAGATATATAGGCGTATACTATTGCATGTGATAAAACAAGAGGACTATACTTTTGTTGATTGGCACAGGAAAGAGGTCTTGATTGGGGGCAAATAAAAGAAGCCTTTCATCATCGAGACAATAACTGGGCAAGCATAATGCATTTGCAGACAGGCAACCGAACCAGAGAAAGCGCCAAGAGACTTGGGTGCTGGGCAGTCGTTAACATTGCCTGATCGCCTGTGGGTAGCTGTAGCCAAGCAGGCCACGACTTAGCCCGAAACAGCCTAGATAAACCCCCCCTGCAACCCACATTGCGCCACATACATGAAAGCCGGACCCAAAGATCCATCAGCGGCCCTTGACCTTGAAGGGGAGCAGAGGGTGCCGATCGACTCTGCCTGTCAAATCATTTTCTATAGTATCCATTTCGACCCGTCTGCTAGCCTACCTAAAAACTTACGATTGTTATCTGCAATTACCTATGCACCTGCGTATACCTACCACATACAGTACGGTACAGTATATCATGTTGCTTTCCTCTACTTTATCCAAATAAAACCTTGCGGCTTTATCAACATTTTTCTCTTTTTTTCCTTTTCCCCTAAAAAAAATTAAATAAATAAAATTCTAACCCATAACCAGTATCATGATAATTAGCCCACTCATTTTATTAACAACAACATCCTCGCCCGATTTGGCTGTTCGAACTTGTCTCGCCTCGCGGCCCTGCTACATTTAGTCTTCAACCTGTACATACATAACACTAAGGTATTGCCCTCCGTCATAGGTCCGGAACCCGGTTCCTTTCCTGACTTGTCCCAACTACGCCAAATCCCACGCTTTGACGTGAATTGCCAAACCTGACGACCGATTATAGCTTCCTGATCACGGATTTGTAGCTGCTACGATAACTGTCTCTTTGCTCGCTGCCTCTGTCTTTCTCGAACGTGACGGCTCACTACCACCGCCCTTCCCGCGATTCCTAGGCTAGCGACGACAACATCACCCACGAAGACGAGAACGGTGCCGGTAACGACAAGGCCGTCCTAAGCGACAGTGGTGACGGCAAGCATGCTCCGACTTAGCCACCATGTTGACAATCACGATACGTAGACTCTCACAATCGACACCCACATCGCACCGAGGCTATGGATCCTTCGCATCATCCCCATCTAACGACCGACCTCCCACACTTTTCCTCCAACCCGGGTCATAGGAGCACGAACAGCACTCCCATATCCTCTCCGGGCCTCTTCAGCCCTAGTAATTTACGATCTAGCAACCCCCTCGGAGCCCAGCCCCATTCCGAGACCTCTACCCCCGCGCCCGCCGCGAACAGTCCCTATCTGCATCCTCTGCAGACTCATAGAGTGAGAGAGTAAGTAGAGTCCTCGAGGCCCCTTAGTCCTTTGTGCCTCAGGTGTTCCCCTAGGGTCATTGTGGCCGAGATATGCATCGTGAAATCATTACCAAAGGAGCATCGTTTGTGCTTCTGGGTCTCGACACTAACCCCTTGGACGTAGGACTCACAAGGCACTGGTGGACCTCGATTATGTGACGGGGCGTAAGATCATCAATCAATATGAGGTCATTGAGGAACTCGGCCGCGGAATGCATGGCAAGGTGAAGCTGGCCCGCAACTTGGAAACCGGCGAGAATGTGGCCATCAAGATTATCCCCCGATTCTCAAAGAAACGCCGCCTGGGAAAGGTCACAGCCTCCCCCCAAGACAAAACGAAGAGGGAAATCGCCATCTTGAAGAAGATCCGTCATCCCAACGTTGTCGCGCTACTCGAGATCATCGATGATCCCGAACTTAAGAAGATATACATGGTCTTGGAACATGTAGAGCTAGGCGAGGTCGTGTGGCGGAAGAAGGGTCTGCCTTCCATCTGTGCCATCGAGAGGCGGAGGGTGGAAAGGGAGATGCGGGGCGAACAGCCCAACATCGACGAGGATGCCGAGCATTACCAGTATCTCCAGCTTCGGGAGAAACGACAGGCCATACGGGACATGAAGAGGGCCAAGATGCAACAAGCCCAGAGGGGTCCGGAGGATTTCTGGAGTATTGAGTACGGTGCCGCCAATGAGGACGACGTGGAGTCTCAACCGCATTCCTACCGGCGGAATGCTGAAGATGCCTTCAATGCGACCGCACGGCATACCCCGATCTCGGGCTCCCCGGCTCACTCCAGGGCGGCGTCACAGGTTCCGTCGCGTGCCCAATCAATCAGATCCACCGTCTCGCGAGCGAGTACGCCACTTCCCTCGGAACCCGACGTCGCGTCAGTCGATTTCGAGCCGAACACCAGACTTGAAAGATCTGGTCCTTCTTCGCAGTCGTTATCGCAGCAGCGCGGCCCCTGCGCTGCTTTGGAGGGAACTATGTACGGTGCCTACTCCGAGGAGGGCATGTTTCGAGGGAGGTCGCCCAGCATGGCTGATTCCATAATATCTCACATGTCTTCCGTTGATTACAACCCACAACCACACGATCCGTTTGCCGACGACTACTCCTACGTGCCTTGTTTCACGATCGAGGAGGCCCGTGCCACCTTCCGAGACACCGTCCTTGGCTTGGAGTATCTGCATTACGAGGGAGTTGTTCACCGCGACATCAAACCTGCCAATCTTCTGTGGACAAGGGATCATCGTGTCAAGATATCCGATTTCGGGGTCTCGTACTTTGGTCGACCTATCCGGGAAGGAGAGCCCGATGAGCTCGTCTCCGAGTCCGAAGCCCGCGACTTCGATAACGACCTGGAACTTGCCAAGACGGTTGGCACGCCTGCGTTCTTTGCCCCAGAGTTGTGCTATACGGATGTCGACGGGGAACAGCCCAAGATCTCGGAGCAGATCGACGTTTGGTCACTGGGCGTAACTCTGTATTGCCTGATTTTTGCCAGGATTCCGTTCATGGCCGAGGATGAGTTTCAGATGTTTAAGAAGATAGCCAAGGAAGATGTTTACATTCCGCGTCGCCGTCTCAAGCCCGTCGATCCTCACCACTCACCGTCTTCCACCGACTTCCACAAGCGCGTCAATAAGGAGCCCTACCGCGACGATGCCGAACTCGCCTACGAGGACATTGACGACACCTTATACGATCTCCTAAACAGGATGCTCACGAAGAACCCAGACAAGCGTATCAGGTTAAGGGAGATTAAACGCCACCGGTGGGTCCTTCAGGATATTCCAGATCCTATCCCCTGGCTTGATGATACGGATCCTTCCAATCGCACGGCCGGCCGTAAGATCGAAGTTGACGAGCGAGAGATCACTCGCGCTGTCGTTCCCCTTACGTTTCTGGAGAGAGCGCGCTCGGTAGTGAAGAAGGCCGTTGACAGGGTCATGCACGCGCGTTCGGATAAAGCCGATGGTTCGAGGAGGCGTGCGACAAGCAGCGCTGCTAGCTCGGTGGGAGATGCCCTTCCCAACGTCTCCGCGACGCCCCATTATCGAGATGTTCGTAGGAAAAGCATTCGGCCAGACGATTATTTCGCAACCGTCATCAAGGAGCCGGAGCACCCCCTCGCTCAGAGTGTTACAGCAAGCCCAGAGGAGACTCCGACTGAGGCCGGAGGCCAACAAGCCCCTTCGCACGCATCGATCCCGGCCCCTGCCACCGAATGGAAACGCCGCCCAAGCGTCTTTGTCGACAATTCTGATACGACCTCGGATTGGGCTGGCCGACCACCGTCCAGGACATCTGTGTCGTCTGGAAAAAGTGTGTGTACCCGACACGGGCGAACCAAATCCATCACGAACGCAATTTTAGCCCTATCACCCTCTGTGTTTAGAGGACCTCACACGACTCCCGTCACTCCCGCCCTAGATACCGTACGCAAGGATGACCCGATGGCCACTTTAAGAAAGGCCCGGGACCTGCGATCCATTGATGATTCTTCCCGCTCTCAGTCAGTGGATCGTGGCCTATTTGCTAATCAAGACAAACGAGCCGAAGCTAAGGTAGCCGTAAGTACAGCCATCGCCCCGGGGAGCGTTGAACTCCCAAAGAGGCCGCTTTCTGTTCGACCCCCGGACGCGACCACTCCGTACGACGACCTACCGCCTTCCCCGCCGAATATCTTCTTCCCAAGAGCCGTCCGACCCTACCAAAATCGCCAGCCGAGCTCGGATCCGAATATCTATGAAAGGCAGCTCGCCGCTGTAGACCTCAGCCAGCGGCCCATGACCGCTCACCGCGTCCTTCAGATGGAAGGGGTAACACCGCCGCCTCGGGTGTACAATTCTTCCAGTGCTGAGTCTTTTGCTCGAGCTCAAGAGCAAATGCTTCGGCGGCAGCGACAGGAAGTTGAAGAAGTGGAGAGGCGTCGGCAGGAAGCAGCCTCTCGCAACCGTGATCTAGACCCGAGTCAGGTGCCATGCCCGCTCTCACCAGACGATGAACACCCGCCGCCATCTCGAGGTAATACAGTTGGCACAGCAACCTCGAGCTCGGCCTCTCTTGGTACAATGATGACACCTCTGACAAGCCCTAGCGAGGTCGCGAGTCCGGTGTGCATCATCGACCTGGGCGGACGGCATGACTCGCAGATCTTCCGCTCAGATCCGTCGTTACCTGCACTGCTCAGCGGAGCGAGTTCGGTATCCGCTGACCCTGAAGGCGAATTTCTGCTGAAGCCTGGTTATATCGACCGTCCCTCTCTGATCGACACGACCGATTCGCTTACTCCTCCGGCACTGACAAAAGAGCCCATTGCTGGGTTTCCCCTAGAGGAGCTGGAGTCTGATGCCTTTTTGCTAAGTCAACATCACGATAGGCCGAGCTCTTCACCTTTTTCGTCGAGGGCTGCGGAAGATGAGAATGCAAGCGACAGCGATGAAGGACTGGTCATGGCGAGGTCTAAGAAGAAGGGTCAAATGGGAAAGACCCTGGCGAGCACAAGGAGACGAGACACTCAGACGAGCGTCGGCAGTACAGACACTGCCAAGAAAGTCTTGATGCAGAGCAGCTGAAACACACCTACCACTACAATTATATTTATATCGATGAGGAAATGGTGGATCTGTGTATTTACGCCCCTACCAAATGCGTATTGGTTGTACCAATTTCGGCAGATCTCATCAAACTCCATCAGCAATCTCCCACCCCGCTCACCTCCATTTATCGACTTCAGCATTTTCACTCAATACGCCAACATATCACCGAAGAGGTACTATGCGGTCAACTTGCAAGATCGTGAGGATTTATCAGACCTCTTGTGCCCATACCGTGATTCAAATTGATGGAAGAATCCCTGCTCCCAGCTCTTCGGCACACCGGACAGTACCGGACGGATCGGCTTCATTTCCGGAATGGTAATGCAAGAATATTTCGGTTGCAGTCTTAGCTGATCATTGGCAAGACTTGATGGAGGGGATGAGGGTGGAGCGGATCGATACGACTGGATGAGAAACGAATGGTCTACAGAGAGTAGGGTTTTGGGTTCCATGATGGCCAGTCTGCCCGCTCTGAGTAATTGATGATGCGGCCAGCACCTGATACCGCGTCATAGGATCAGGATGTTGGACGAGACGGGAGTGTGACCTTCTCCTCATCATACCCCACGGGTTCAAACCCCTTGCCATCATTTTCACGCCCTCGCGATGGGGGACGAGTTCTTACCTTCACCTTTACGACTTTTCTTTCCCCGGATACGGGATACAAGCATCATGACGTGGGGAGGTGAGAAGATGGTCTGGCTTCGCTAATGAAGTGGGAGGCGGCGTTCGTTCCCCTCTTAAACAAGAGGTGATCGGGATCCGCCAGGCATGAGGAGCAGCAGGCGCTGGCTGGACGGAAACCACTTGATGACATGGGGGAGGCCGGGAGATGAATTACAGCACCGGACCGCGCGTTTTGTATCCAGCGGTTCTTTTTCCGTCTTGTTTCCTCTTTCCCCATCATGTTTTTATTCATCGCATCACCCTCGTCATCATCACTGCCAAGTTGCTTGGTACTACCAAGCCGCTCATAGAAATACCGTGTCATATCGTGTCAGATTCCAGCGTGCATCAAATGGAGTTATTCATCATTTGGTTTTGGACGACATTTTTGTCGAGATTGGAAGTTCTTAAGTCCGGCTTTTGTGTGTGCGTGCAAGTGAGCCTGTGATAAGTCTGTACACATGTTGAGACGAGGGCCTGACTACGTATACTACTCGGTATGATATGTGGAATTATCTTCACTCTACGATCTTCGGGAGAATAGAATGGCTTTCCTTAACCAGGATGGCCGTTTAAGCGAAAGGATCCGAGTGGGAACCCATCGTCGCGCTAACCACGTAGCCTTAACAGCCTCTGTGGAGACCCTAGAGATCCGCGTACAGCGATAACGGCAAGCGTTACGATTGGACAGCTGTGACTATGAGCATGGTATTGCCATGTTGGCACCTGCGAATAATTAAGTGGAAAACCAGCAGCCAAGTCTACAACGGAATTTTTAGCGCCCCTCAGCCGCACGAACATCCCCCCATCTCCGCCGGGAAACGCCAGCCAAGAAAATCGTCACTCCGCAGCAGGCAGGCAGGAGTGCAGGCGCGCCGACGGCGCCCCAAATCGCACGCTAGACGTAAAACGGGGGGATAAATCTCGCGCCCGGGGTTCTCGTTCCGGCGACCCTGTTTTTTTCTTACTTCCACCCCCTCGCTTTTTCCTAACCGCTTGTTGGGTACCGCTTGACCGTTAAGTTAGGGGGGATCTTCCCGCAGTGAGGGAGGTTGGGTCGTTTCGGAGACCGAGTTTTTGTTTTGGGGGTATCTTTACAACTCAGAATATGATTATACGCTAGGAAAATCCGTGGAGATAGATGTTAAGGAAAGGCGACCACGTGGCGGCGCTACGGGGGAGGTTTCGAAGCGGAGACTGGTGCTAGAGCTACACCCCCTCGACGACCGCTACCGCCCTGAGATTTCTCAAATGATCTCTGCATACCACTATCGTCGTTACTTTCCCGAAAACGACGACTATTAAACCTTGTTCAAACACTGGAAGGAATGTGGCAAGTGGCATTATAAGGATTACATATGGTACAGATCTTATGTAGAACATAGCAGATAATAAAGCGGGTTATAAAAACCACACCTTCAGAAATAAGTGCCATGTGACAGGCTGTCCGTCCAGAGAAGACGGTTTAGAGCCAAAAAAAAAAAAAAACTAGAATAAACTGAGCAAACAATCACGAACCGTTAGGAACCCCGCTGGGCGCGGCGACTATGCTAAATTGTCCGCCGGCCCCGCACCAAGTCAACATCATATCCTTCACAGCCTTCCCAGTGATCTGCTCGGCGACCTCGGCATCATCACAAGAGGCAATGCCAAGCTGACCCATTGATCCAAATCCTGCGCCAAACGCCTTCCCCTCCTTATTGACAAAGATTGTATGATCCGTACCACAGCCGACATAGACAGCATTCCCGATGCTCACTACCGCAGTAGGGCGGAGGCAGATACGAGGCCGGTTACGTTCGTCGCGGCGGATTAGGGTGTCGTCCTCAAGCTGCTCTCGACTGAACTCAATGCCGAGTTGCCCACCGTCAATACGGCCCCAGACGAGGCACTGGCCATCAGCCGTGATGGCAGCAGAATGGTGGGCACCACCGTCCAGGACGGTGACGCCCTTCCCGCGAAGGTCGGGAATTTTCATTGGGGCCGGAACACTTGACTCATTACCGGCGTCCTTGGCGTAACCGGCTTCACAGTAGCCATTTAAGCCCCATGCCCAGACGTTATCCTTCCGGTCGACGGCAAAGGAGTGGTATAGGCCGGATGCGATGTACTTGGCGTTATTACGACAGACCTCAACTCGGTGGGGATAAAAGCTTTCCAAGTAGCGTCGTTCAAGGATGCGGCGCCCGAGTTGGTTCTGCTCACCCACGCCCCAAGCCCATACGTTGCCGCTATCGTCGAGTGCGAGGGCGTGGTTAGCTCCACAGGTAATTTGGGTAATGTTTTGAAGGCCAGGGATAAGTAAGGGTTTTCTTTGCACCTCGATGGCCCGCTTGTTATGATATATAAAACGGGTTTTACCCTCGTTATTCTGTTTAACTTTTTAGTCAATGGTACTTACAAATAGGCGACATAGCAAAAGACAAGATACATACCACAAATGTGCCCCAGCCGTATACACGGCCAGTATCTGTAAGAGCGAAGCTGCAACTATCGCCAGCGGCGACTTGAACAAACTTAATGTTCTGGGGGAAATAGTCCGCTGGAACTGGTGCAGGAGTTGACTCGAGCGGATTTAAATCCACGGATTCATCATCAGACTCCGCGTCGATGTCACGGAGTCCGCTATTCCACGTAGTATCCCTTCCGAGAGCGCCATTATCGTTTACACCCCAGGTGATAATCTTGTTATCTTTCGTCAAAGCGATTGTGTGCATACCTCCGCAATCAAGCTGGACCACAGGGAAACTACCAGCATCACTGGCGTCCAGGAACGGGTTGACGACAGGACGAGGGACCTCTTTCGCCCTTGGTCCGAGGCCAAGTTCGCCGCACTCACCGGTGCCAAAAACTATAACTTTAAGGACTTGCGTGGGGGCCTCGTTGATTACGGGGAGCGGAGGATGAGTTGGGGTAGGCTGAGATCTTCTCGTTTTGCTTGCGGTATCGTGCTTTGTTAAAGCCGGCTTTTTTAGCCTTGAAGCAGGGGTAAATATCTGGCTGCTTGTCTTATTTGGGTCATGGTTCTCAAGCGCGGAGGTACCTGGTTTGGCTTTCTGTGGTAACTTCCTGGAACGCTTGATAGCGTTGAATTCTTCTCTATCGTCGGATGCAAATTTACGCTTCGTCGAAGTGACGTTGGAAGTAGTTGACGCGCCGTTGGTAGTCCTGGTGGTCGAAACCATCTTAGATTCCAGCTTCCCCGAGATGCCTGATAAATTGTCGTATCAATATGGCAAGTAAGTCTAATCGGAAAACAGAGAAATAGGATAGAATTTGTCGTTGGACAGGCATCTTACTAGGGGTCGAATGTTTCCGCGGTAGGGGATTTCTCTAGACTTACTGCGAGTTTAACTTTTAGCCGAACTGCCCGGCCCTGAGAATTAATCCTTTTCGGGGCCATTTTGATTCACTCGAAGGGATTTTGCGTGTTATATGCAGTCCGCACGAAAACAGTGAACGCAGTCGCGCGACGTCGCTTAGCCTCCAATCAACAAAGAAACGGTAAGTTAATTAACCCACATTTATCCGGTCGCCTACTTATACGTCTCGTATGCATAATAAAAGTGGGTCTTTATTAGGATAACTGATCAGCCTTTCTAAAAGTTCGTGATGACTACGGCTCAATTCCCCAATGTCCCTCGTTTCTTTTCGTAGGAACGAGTATATATGCCACATACGAGGCTCTCCCTACTTCCATACCCCACTCGGTTCCATCTGCAGAAGCCGTTGGTTATACCGTTGCGGAGAGGCAACCTAAGGCTGCACAGCCACATAGCCAGAGCACGCTCGGCTTCCGCAATTCGCCAAACCTAGTGAGAAAAAGAGATAGCATTATGGAGAGGGGGGATTAAGGGGCTGAATGGGTGTATTGAAGTCTCAAAAGAGGAGCAACAACAGGCGTAGAACGGCAAAGCTAGCCAAGCAACCAACAAACCCCTTTCCCCTTACCACCCTGCCTCTAATAACGAGACCCCGAAAACACATGCTCTCACCAGTCAACAAAAGCAGAAACGCGTCTTGTCTCCAAGGCTCAACGACTCACAAGTAAAATGCCTTCGGCCCGTATTATACAGTTTATCCACCATGACCAGTACTTCTTAATGATGGACTAACTCACATGTCATACAGAAACCTCAATCTCCTATGAACCATGTATCTTCCCACGGCCCGGTAAGGAAGTTAGATTAGACCATAAACGGGCAAGATATATATATGCAGATCCGCCGGATCGACTACAGTTGCAGATTCGCCACATATTAATATCCGACGAAGTTAATTTATCTGGGTTTTATATCATCAAGAGTATCTTTATAACTGGTAACGTGATTATGATAGCAATAGTAGCAGATTTCGCACCTTATACTAGTTCTGTAAACAATGATTTAAGTGTACGAAGTTGGTGTGTATACAACCTGGTATGGTAAGGGGCTGTAAAAGGTCATAATCATGCACATTCGGCCATTTGTATCGAGAGGCTTAGGCGGCTTAGTCCTGTGTTATTGACAGTGGTACTTCCCTAGAGGTAGATACTACAAGTCCTAAACCGCCCACCATTATCCCAATCACAGGTATGAAGGTGTCACAAAGAAGGGGCTTAAGTGAAGACAATTAAAGTCAAAGCATATCTATTATCGAAAGCGCGAAGCCTAACTCCATTGCCTGATGCCTGAGGCTCGAGGATGGGTATCTTAAGATATGGTATTAGAGGCCTTGCAAGCCTCGAAGTCATTTATACATCATAATGAAAACGCCTGGAACCTTGCAACTCATCGCGTCGTCAAGCTCCTCGTGGGCCGTCCATTCGTGAGTTAGCCACCGGTAGCATTAAGTGGTCTCAATCTTCCCCCATCCCTTTTGAATCGTAAGTGCCAAGGAATAGCTCATATTCATTTGCCCAGAACTGAATTCTGACAGCAACAGGTTGTGGGTGCCGCTGCTTAGAGCAGAAGAGCAGCGGCCATACCAGCGGCCGCCATGATTGCAACAGGTCCAGCAGTATGCTGCGCAGCAAGATTGCCAGGATCAGTGGTCTGACCGTCACCACCTTCGCTGACGGGAACAGTAGTCGGGACAGTGGTGGTTTCAGTTTGGCCTTCGGAGTTGGTGGTGGTAATCGTGGCGTCGCTGCTGGTGGCGGCAACAGTCGAGCTCACAACAGTGGATAGGGCGTTAGATCCAGAATCGGTAGGGGATCCCGAAGTGGTCGTAACAACCGAGGTCTCGGTCGTGGTGGAGACGACACTACCGGAGCTGCTAGTGCCGGTGATGGACGGCTCAAGCGTCGAGTAGATCGTAGTAGAACCTACGGTGCTAGTGACGACGGAGCCGTTCTCTGTGAGAGTAGACAGGATTTCGTCGGTGGTAACAGCGACGCCGCTGGTAACTCCCTCGGAGCCGGTTGACTATGACTATGTCAGAAGTGTGGCATGAACAATAGGAAGAACCTACTTACACCTGCGCCGGTGGCGGGGCCAGTAGTAGACGCCGTGGCCAAGACGGTGGTGGAAGCCGAAGCAGTGGCACTCTGTGAAAGAGACACATTAGCAGGAGGTAACGCGGTGTCAATTCATCCTCGACTTACGGCAGTGTTACCTGGGAGACCGGAGATGGCGACACCAGCATCTGTATTTATGTTAGCATGAGGTCAAACGAGGACTCCGACGGACACTACACTTACCGGCACAATACTGCGCGCCATAGTTAATGACCTGGGCTGCAGCGTTGGGGTCCTGGCAGTACTCGTTGGAGCAGTCCCGAATTCCATAGAGGAAGTCGGGCTTCGTGCAAAGACAGACGGGGTCGACGCCACAGCCAAAGTTATTGGCCAGGTTCAGCATGTTGGTAATGCAGACTTGCTAAAGACAAGGTGGTCAGCAAAGACAGCCAATATATCAGGCCATGAGAGCCAAAGCGAGATTTACAGAGCAGATTGCTCAGTAGCACAGGTCAAGAGCTGAAATCAAGATCGAGGATGAGGAGGACTGGCAAACTTACACCGCACTCAGGGAAGCCGGCAGGAAAGGTTGCCTGGGCCGCGGCAAGGGCGGCGGAGGAGCCGACGAGGATGGCAGGGGTCTTCATCTTGAACGTTTGACTGGCGTCGTAACTGGTCGTTGTTCCTGTAGACGGCCTTGGTAAGAATTGCTGTTGCAAGAAAACGGATGATCAAAAAGTTGTACAAAAATATGCGAGTTGGAGAGTGTGAGAATGGGTCGGGAAGGCCAGTTTTGTTGGATGCAGAAGTGTTGTTGATGCCTGAAGATGGATGTGGTGCTTTGTTGGAGAAAAAGAAATTGGGGAGAGGGGAGGCCGGGGCAAAAGGATTTTGACCTTGGATGTAATTTGTTGATTGGGGTGTTGTTGACTTCTTGGTGTTTGGTGATGATGGGAGAAGGAGCAGGTCTATGAGGAAGAACCAGCAGTACGTTCTCAGGGAAGGTACGCCAAAGGCGGTAACGTAGATCCAACCCGACTTATTTATTTTTCTGCAAGTCGGCCCTCCTGGAAAGTAGAGTGACTCAAATTGGTGTGAAGTAAATTGCGGGAACGTCAACTTATGGATGTGATGTAAAGACACGAACAAGCAGGAGTTATTTAGGTACGGATGTAATGAATACCTCATGAGAATGATGTGACCGAATCGGGAAATTGAGGGAGCTTGTGATAGGTCAGAAGCTATGACAAGTGCCACCACCGGATTGAAACTCGCAAAGAGCTCCGATGGAACTTCTGCCCAGTACCACGTGCAATTCAATTGGAGATTATTGGGGATTTTGCTCGAAATTGTAAGGTAGAAACTCACCAACTCGGAGGACGGGATTCTCGTGGTTTTATCAAATCTGATGCCGAGTGATGCTTAGGCAAGGGAGTTGGCTAAGGTTCTAGGCGAAGTGTGGGTGGATATAGGTGTGCGAGTGCTGCTAAGTAATCGATGTATTATTAGAGGATACCCGTGATGAGGACGAGGAGCGAGAAGAGATATTGCAGATGATGAATGGTTTTGTCAAGACACAAGGTGGTAGGTCGGGAACAGGATGAAAGCGGTCAATTTATGAAACAAAGGTTTATTGCTTGTTACGGCAACCGGTACCCAGGCATCGGGAGGCTCTGCACCTACCTAGATATTAGGTCATAACCCAAAAAATCAAGGTTCTAATACTGACAAGAAAGCAAGCCGGTTTTCCTCAGGCTTGCCTACTTAGTAGCACTATTACTTCGTACATGGAACTTGCATGACAGACATCAGATGTCCATCTTCGCTTTCCGTCATACATCAAGGGTGGGGTAACCATAGTGACGGCGAGCACGTTTACAGTTTTCAGTTTTGATGTCAATATTTGAATGCTGCTTGATTGACACTACTTTTATGTAGTTGGCACTATTGCTTCTGGGCAAGGCGCAGTTGAACGCGGCTGGTGGTGACGTGGTTGCAAGCAGAAGGTCGAGGAAGTCTCGTCGTGTAATTATTATGGGTAGCGACTGGACTTTTTTCTTACCATTCGGGATTACATATACATGAACTATTATCACTACACACTACCACTACATGCGGGAGGTAGGCATCCGCTAGGACAACATGAGCTCAATCTGTGTGCGAGGCTCGAAAGTAATTCTCCAATGATCGGATCGTCTGCTGCATTGGGGTATGGAAAGTACGTTTGCTACGGAGTCGGGTGATGCGTTTCGCAGTCCAAATCTAACCCATCTAAATCACCATCTTATACATTCGGTAAATGGCCCTGTTCGATAAACGACCTGGACATGTATGTAGGTGAAGCATAACCCACCAATGGTAACTCTACATTCATATTATAAAACGCACACCAGCTGCGCAGAACTTGGAAATCTAAGTTACTAGGACAAGAGCAAGTAGCAGGGATGGAATCAAGCATGCATCACCGACTCTCCAGGCCATTACATGAGACTGCAGGGGTTCGGACGCCACAAATGCCTCGCTATGTCAGCCACATCAAGAAATATATCGCAATTTCATTCCCGTATCCCATACATGAGATTTCCATTCCAGATCCGTTCACGATGTAGGGCCGAGTTAAGGTAACTATTTGCTTCACAAGGCATCTCGCCCAAATATCCGATTACATGCTCTCTAAACCGAACGGTCTTGGTTTCTGGTCTTCAGTTGGCTTGGAAGTTTGCACGGGAACCCTTCAGCATCAGCAAAGCGGTGCCGATTCCGATAACCGATAATGGGATTATCATCATAGCCGAATCTAGATTTCCGGAAGTTCATGTTAGAAGGTAAGAGACGGATGTTGACGATATGATGTAACTGAGATGCTTACATCAGGACGGGTTCGACTTCCTACACGCAGAGTCCGGATGCCGATTACCCTTATTAGAGGGCTGGTAGCTGGGCCGCAATACTGGTGTTTCATTGGCCTATCGCAAGCACGTACATACACCCCCGGCTCATCGGGCGCTATATCGTTAGCACCTACAGGAACAGTAGCTAGAGCCACAGATCTACGAAGTAGCTCAGGTATCCAAGAAAACCGTTAGCTGAGCAGGGGTATGAAGGTTGTTTGCTTCGTGCCTCGTCTTTGCTAGCTAGTTAGAGAGGTCAGTTTGGATGCATTAATCCACCAGAATGGCGATATGGAAACCTGGACAGTGGAAAGCATCAGGCAGTGACGGCCTTTGGTCATTCTGCTGCCGAAATTACTCTCGATGCCGGTGTCATGTCTAATTGAGGTCATGTATGCGACACATACCACAACCTCTATCTTGCACTATATTGATGACATCAGAGACTTACTTTAATCCAAGATCCCCCTTCTCAATCATCTCCACTGCTCTGACAGCCTACCTGCCTCCTGCACTCCTGCAGTGCGTCGCAAACATTCATGAATCATACGACAGGCCTCCGAGCTACCCACCGGTAGTACCATTGGCTGGCTACCTCCCGAATATTGATGTCATTCCGGCAGAGCTGTGCCGGCCCCTCCTGGAATCACTGAATAGCCTCCATATTTCTCCCGCTAACCTCCACAGCAAACGATTCTTGGCAGAGTGTTCCTGGCCAACTGGAGACGGCTTGCGGCAGCGCCAGCGCCAGCGTCAGCATTTCACTCGGGAAGTCTGCCTGGAAATGCTCAGCTAGACGAGTCATTGGTCACATTGCGTTACCTTCACTGCCTTCTTAAATAACCCGCACCTTTCTCCTGACTCCACTTGGGGGGACAGAGGTTCAACGTGTCACTGAACGCGAACTAATATTTCATGACGTCTTTAGCATCATATTGGTTTTATATTGGCAAAGGCCCAATTCGTCCAAGCAACCTATGCACTCTATAGTCCTAAGATGGTAATCTCTAATATCTATACTATCCTGGAGGAGTAGGTGGCTTAGCCGCCGAATCACTGTACCACTAGGCGGCTTCTTACGTTCGCGATGGTCCTTGTCGGCCGGATTTTCAGCTGCAAATGACACTGCATCCACCGATATTCATCGGCCCCGAACGGAGGAGTCATTCAAGCCACGATTTTATATTAATCTGTATCTTCTTTCCCCTCGTCTGGTGGGGCCTGGAATGACACAAGATCTGCCGAAGTATGGAAGGCCACGAGCAGATCGAGATAGGCGAAGGTGGCACTCGGCCGAAATCCTTTCCCCGCAATTGATCGGCGGTTGCCGAACAGGATTTATGACAGCGTTTCCGGCTTGGAGATACTCAACCAACCACACTGTCCGTTTCGTGAACGAATTGGCGAAGTGAAACAGGACGAAATTTGAGTGGAATCCTTCATGTTCTTCGGTGTCACCCTGTCAGTACGCTCATCACTCGTCAGATAATAATTGTCTTTTCGTGCCAGGCGGAGCGCTCTTCTATACGTCCATTGCAACCCGCCGTACGTGTTATCTCTGATTCGTGCTTACCAGATGCACGATTCGACTATTTCCGATTGGTGCCGTCACAGCCCTGACGACGCGGCCCTGATGTCTTGTAACAGCGCCCACTCGTGCACCATGATGCGCTGTAGTACCAGTTATGGCTCCATTTGTCCTACGAACGGAGCTGATTGTAACAGGTGGCTGCGTAAGAAGAGACGCGTTTTCGCTGGTCATCCCCGAGCCTGCGATCCCGAAAGAGCATCGCGACGATGTCGTCGTCTCAGCCACTTAAAAACGAGGTAGCTTATCAAACGAGCTCGTGTAACACGCCGCTTTCATAGCGTCATGTGTCTTATAAGGCGAACATGTGCTCCTTACATCCCGATGCATGACGTGGTGAAGCAGCGAAGACATTTTCTTCGCGAACTGAAACTCTCTCTCCTGGTAGCCCGCCTGTTGAGCTGCCAACGTCGTATGATATTGCGGGATGTACATGTCCAGTGCTGCTCTGTGACGTTCGAAATCCTATTGATTTAACAATCATTGACTGCCGGCCGCATTGGCTGTCTAAGGTCCGGCCCGGTAGGATTCTTGATGGGAATGCATCGCCGAAACTCGTCAACTTTGCCAGGACAATGGATGTCTCTGTGCGAGAGGATAGGAGCGGTGACTTGGAATCAATGGGCATATCAGGACTTCCAACTAAATCCTAAGACTGAATATTCCGAATCGTGCCTAAAGACGTTGACTTTCACCTAAACAGGCCGTTGTACCCAACATGGGAATGTTCGTCGTGGAAATCTCATATCCATCGCCCCGACTATACTGGTCTTGGGGCAGATTGCGAGCTCGTTTAGCATGGACATCAGACTCCGCCGGGCGCGGGCATACATTATCGACAAACACGCTCGCTAAGTCCCGACGGCAATCGACTGGATGCACAGGAAATAATAACACAGGCCTAAACCTCACTCAACTCCAAGTCCAGACTTCTATTTCCGCCCAGTCCGAACGCAGTCACGTTGTCACCTCTCCAGAATATTGTCGGAACCTTGACAAGACCGGAAATATCCTGGCAGACCAATTCGAGTTCGTCTTCACGGACTCGATCCCCTTCTACTGCTCCCGCAGCGGCCCTTATTTACCAAGAACCGCCCGCCGGTCGTGATGGGGATATAAAGCTATCCGAAAAGCATTGAAGATGTGATGAAATGGACGCTGTCCTGGTAAGGTTCTCCGGCCAAATTATCTAGGGGGCTAATCAACACGCTGCCCCTGGCGGAACGGCACCCCTGTTTCCTGGGACACCATAGGTGTCGTCTACCTGCCTACCCGGGGCATGTCTAGGTAGGTACGTGATATTCGACAAGGTATTGCCCATCAAAACCAAGACGCCCGACTTGTCTAACAGCATGATGACGGTCGACCCGAGGAGGAAAAAGTCGATCCTTGAGACGGACCATACCGGTGAGCTAATGTCACCGGCGGGCACGGCGCTAGCTACCTAGTAAGAAATGACCCCTCTGGCGGCCGGAAGACCCTGCTCACCCCCTATCATCGTCGCTGGTTCACTGTCCCCGGCTGGCTCTGTCGAGCGAGACCGTTGGCAGCGAGAGAACAAGTAGGGGATAAGCCTCGATACCTGCTGATAATGAATGGCGTTCCCACGCTTACCAAACCGGGCATCCGAGTTGAGAGAAATATAACGATATTCGCAGGAATGTATTGGAGTCTAGCAGGGAAGGCAATCAACCGCAGCTTGGATAGGCGTGTCCGGGTTGACTGGGATCGTGGAGGGATTAGGTTGAACCCCTCCTGGCGGTGGATGAGCTGTATTCTGATCCAACTGGACCTGTTAAACTCGCTATATGGAACAACGGCCCACCCATTACCTACGTAATAAATGCTCGATAAGGAGGCGGACTACCGGAACCCTTTGAGAAGTTTGTAGTGAGGTCACGACCATGCACAATTCGGACCAACTCGATGGCGTACATCTCAAAGTATGATAGGGAAAAGCTACATCGTCTCAACAGTGTACCCAACGTAACCCGAAACTCATACAGCGATGACATCAATACAAAGCTGGGCCCCCAAAAGTGCCCGTCCCAGTACAAAAGCAAGAGACCGCCCTTTCCCAGCTGTCTCGTCGTACATGTAAGTGCATTGATGTTTCATCCATTATTTCTGTTCCTGCCTCCTAGCGCCTTCATATCGGAGAGCCGACAGACTCCTGGGCATACGCCAGCATACGGGAATCAGCAAGGTAGAAATGCCCCATTCAGTGTGGTAACCCGTCATATTACATCCATTCCGTCCTTCGTCAACCGTCACGTATCGTTATCCTCATCCATGTTCAGAACTTCGTAGCGGGCAGGAGCGTTAGCCGCTGCACATTACGCAGGCATCGGGGTTCTCGATGCTGCCTGTAGGAAGACTATCAGTAACCTGCTATGGCAATGGTAGATAGGGTCAGGTGGAACTTACATGCCAACACGGCATCGGCGTAGATGTCGTACTCGCGCTCCTTACTCTTCTCCGCCTTGTCCTCGTCTTGGGCGGGGGACCTGTTGCCGTCGAGAGCCGCGTCTGGGAGGTCCTCCGACTTGATGGTCTCCGTCGGCTCGGTGGGCAGCGCCTTGGGGCTCTCACCCTCATCAACGTCCGCTTTGAAGGCGGGGACTTTTGACGGAGATGCTACGGGACGAGGTGCCTTGGCTTCCTTCACCGGCGGAGGAGTGGTGCTGGGTGCCGGCATCCCATTTGCGCTGGCGTTGTTGCTGGTGACCTCTGGCTTGGCATACATGGGCTTCGGGGCGGGAGGAGAGTGAGTGGATGTGTAGCTACCCGACGGCGGTGCCCGTTTCTTGAGAGCGCCGATCTTGGTCGCTGGGGAGTCGGCGACCTTGAGAGCCTCCTGGTCGACGGTGAACTGAATAGGTTGAGCAGCAGCTTGGGTACGGAGGTAGTACATGCCCGTCTTGAGACCGAGTTTCCAGCCTGTGAAGTGCATGCTGGTAATCTTGCCCATCGTGGGATCCCTCATGTGGATGTTCAGGGACTGACTCTGGTCGATAAAAGCACCACGGTCAGCGGCCATCTGGACAACGGTTCGCTGGGAGATCTCCCAGACCGTCTTGTACAGGGCCTTGACATCCGCGGGGATGTTAGGAATGTTTTGGATAGAGCCACCATCAGCGATAATGCGGTTCTTCATGCTGTCGGACCAGAGACCCATGTCAACAAGGTCCTTAAGCAACCAAGGGTTGACAACCTGGAACTCGCCAGCAAGCACACGGCGTTGGTAAATGTTCGAAGTGTAAGGCTCGAAGCACTCGTTGTTACCCAAGATCTGGGACGTACTGGCGGTAGGCATGGGAGCCATCAACAAGCTGTTCCGGACGCCATTCTGCTTGATCTGCTCCTTCAGGGTAGCCCAGTCCCAGAGGTCAGAGGGAGTGACGTTCCACATGTCGTATTGAAGGATACCCTGGGAGACGGGGGAGCCTTCGTAGGTGGAGTAAGTTCCCTCAACCTTAGCAATCTCCATGGAGGCAGTCAAGGCAGCGTGATACATGGTCTCAAAGATTTGCTTGTTCAACTGCCTGGCTTCGGGAGACTCGAAAGGCATGCGGAGGGCAAGGAAGGCATCAGCGAGACCTTGGACACCAAGACCGATCGGGCGGTGTCGCGTGTTGCTGTTGCGTGCCTCTGGGACGGGGTAGTGGTTGACGTCAATGATCTTGTTCAAGTTGCGGACAACCACCTGGGTGACCTCGTGCAACTTCTGGAAGTCGTAGACGCCGTTGTTGTAGTCAACGAAGGAGGGTAGGGAAATAGAAGCCAGGTTGCAGACTGCTACCTCGTCCGGCGCGCAGTACTCAATAATCTCAGTGCAAAGGTTGGAGTTACGGATGGTACCCAGGTTCTTCTGGTTGCTCTTGCGGTTGGCATGATCCTTGTACAGCATGAAAGGGTTACCGGTCTCGGTCTGAGCCTCCAGAATGGCATACCATAGCTTCTGGGCTTTGACCGTTTGACGACCGCGGCCCTCAGCTTCATATCTCTCATATAGAGCCTCGAACTCATCGCCGTAGACATCGGCAAGACCAGGGCACTCATTAGGGCACATTAGGGTCCATTCGCCATTCTTCTCGACGCGCTTCATGAAGAGATCGGGGATCCACAGGGCAAGGAAGAGATCACGAGCACGGACTTCCTCCTTACCATGGTTCTTGCGGAGGTCAAGGAATTCGAAGACGTCTGAGTGCCACGGCTCGAGGTAGATGGCGAAAGCACCCGGCCGCTTGTTGCCGCCCTGGTCGACGTATCTCGCAGTGTTATTGAAGACACGCAGCATGGGGACAATTCCGTTCGAGGTACCATTGGTGCCGGCAATGTAGGAACCGGTGGCCCGGATTCGGTGGACGTTCAGACCAATACCGCCAGCCATCTTGGAGATCATGGCGCAGGTCTTGAGGGTATCGTAGATGCCCTCGATACTATCTTCCTTCATGTCGACGAGAAAGCAAGACGAGAGCTGTGGTTGGGGGGTGCCAGCATTGAAGAGAGTCGGGGAGGCGTGTGTAAAGTACTTCATCGACATGAGGTTGTACGTCTCGATGACCTTCTCGACATCATCGCCCCAGATGCCAACAGCCACACGCATGATCATGTGCTGGGGCCTTTCGACAATCTTGCCATCGAGCTTGAGGAGATATGATCGCTCGAGAGTCTTGAAGCCGAAATACTGGTAGTTGAAATCTCGGTCGTAGACAATGGCAGAGTCTAGTTCCTCCTTGTGTCTCATCACGCACTCGTACGTTTCCGGCGAGATCATAGGGGACGCCTTGCCGTTCTTGGGGTTGACATAGTGGTACAAGTCGCTAACAACGGCCGACCACTGCTTCTTGGTCTGCTTGTGTAGGTTGGATACAGCAATACGCGCGGCTAGGATGGCGTAGTCCGGGTGTGTAACGGTCATATAGGCTGCGGTCTCGGCCGCCTGTGCAAAGCAAAGTCAGCATGAGTGGAAATGGAAATTTGGGTCGTGGAAGGCAACATACGAGATCGTCTAGCTGTACTGTGGTGACGCCTCCGTAGACTCCAGAGATGACCTTCTGAGTGATGGCAACGGGGTCGACATGGTCGGCATCGAGACCGTAACACAATCTCGAGACACGAGCTGTGATCTTGTCGAACTGGACACGCTCCTGGCGTCCGTCTGTGACATGTCTTAGTGACTGCCAGCTTCGTATCATGGCAAGAGTAGAGAAATCAACATACCACGCTTCTTAACATACATGGTGACGGGTAGGAAGAGGGTTACAAACGACCCGTGGAAGGCAGGGAAGAATAAGGTAGTTTACAGTATTAAAGTCACAGCAGCCCGGATTAACAATGGTAACTAAGGGGTATCAAGTAAAGGTGGTAGAGCTTTGCTGTGCTGATGATGAGTGGAAGTTCGGGGTTGAAAATACCGGCAAGAAGTCGGGCTTCTTATATGGAAGGACGCGATTTTACGTGGCAGCGCGTTCAACCCACTTTAGCGCGTAGAAAAAAACAACTCTTTAAAGAACCCACCCCCTGTAGCTTCAAGCCACCCGGCTGCCTGGCATTAAGGCCTGTAACACTTCTGCAACCTCTTTATTACGTTAGATGGTTGTCCAGTTACAACCGGGGCTACAGTCTTATCTAATCAGTACCCACTAGCAAAGCTTGACGCCAACGCGGGGTCCATTAATTGATGTTCCTGTTGCGCGTAAATTAGTGAGCATTACTTGGCGGCTACGGAGGCTCCCAATATTAACTGTTATTTCCGTGCAGCCATCTGACAATCGATTATCTCAGTGCCATCTAGCTGACGGGCTTATTATTGGACGCCAATAGCTGAGATGCCAATCCGAGGAGTGGTACCGTGGTTTGGGGACTTCTCCGGAAGAGCCGCGTTGACCCTCAGTCCCTCATGAACGACCGGCATCTTAACGCGTTCATCCGTCTGATATTGCGGTGACATATAATATCCCACCCCTATAAGCAAGCTTAATACCTAAGAAAGCTGTCTGGGCCTTGCTAGTTCTGGACTGGGCTCCACGAACGTTGCGTGAGGTGGATTTCCAGAGTTTTATAAAGAGCCTGATGGAAAGAGCCACGAGAGGCACTGGTTTCAGCTTGTAGTAGTCTCACTTTCCATAACTTTAGAAACTATAAAAATGCTACGCTTCATCGTCTCATCAACAGTCTTCGCTGGCTTCACTGCTGTGGTCCTCGCTCGCCAGTGCCAGGAACTTACAGTCTCGATCTCTATAACGAGTCGCAACGGCAACTTTACGCTTGAAGCGCCGCACATTGATGTCGAGGTGACAAACTACATACCGAACTTAGTCCAGCCGGGCCGTAATTATAGCCAGAAGCTCCTTTTAGATGTGAGTCCTCGGAATCCCGAAGGAAATAATCTAAGTCTCGACTGGTATTAAGAAGCAATAGTATGTCGACGTCGGCAGCACCTTTGACATCGCAGCGGCATATTGCGGACCAGACTCTGGGCCGGGGAGGGCTTCGCAAATCTTGACCGACGGTATTGGTTTCGATCGTGAATACTATCGTATGTGGGGTCTTCCTTTGCAACACATTTGTCATCCACGAATAGTCTGTTCTACGCGATTTGTTCATGGATCAGCAGAGTACCCCTTTTGGCGTATATGGCCTCTTTACTCTTAACCCCCATTGGACTGGCGTTCAACAAAGAGCCCAGTGGCGGGAAAGGAATTTCGTGAAGGTGTCGGTCTCCAAAAAAATAATACTAACGTGCTACAGGGGACTTTCCCCGCCAATGACTATATCAATAGCTATGTCAACTACGCTCTTGCCGAGGGCTACAGTACATTTGCATACGATAGGGTCAGTACCGGGCAGTCCTGCGCTTCTCCCAGTGAGCCATTAACGAGGATCCAGCCATGGCTCCAGATCTCATCGCTACGCACCCTGGCCGCCATGCTCCGTGACACCATCATCTCCGGCAATTCCCGCGAGCTACGACAAGATCTTCCACGTCGGTCACAGTTTCGGCAGCCGGTTGACATACAATCTCGCAGCCACTTACGCGGACGAGGCTATCTCCGATGGCATCGTGCTTATGGGCTTCAGCCACGCAACGTTCCTGAGCGATATCCGACTGACCAACCCGTATTTCGGCATTAGCGCGAATTCCCTCTCGGCGAACGAGCTGCCGCAGTTCGCCGACTATCCCGAGGGCTACGTGGCGGTGGACGACAAGCCTGCTCTGCAGACCGACTCGTTCGCGCCGGGAAACTTCGACGCTGATATCTCAATGGCGGCTTTCAAGTCTGCACAGCCGATCACGGTCGGCGAGCTTCTGGCCCTGAACAATCCTGCAAACGTGAATAGGACGTATGCTGGACCAATACTGCTCGTTATGAGAGATAAGCCACCCATTATTGGCATTTACTCGTCAATACCCGCAAGATCTTAAGAAATTTTGGGGAACACTACTGACTTTAATGTTGTCCTGATACCGGACGCTGCTGATGGTCTTAGTTTTGTTGGTGCCCCTATGGTGGGTGCAGTCGAGAGGCCTGCAAGTTGCTGGCTTCGAAAATAGGAGTACATCCGTCCGACTGCTTATGCTGCTGTTTTGGACTTTGCACGCAAGGGTCTAAGGGCTGAGACTTAACGAGTATGGGTTATCGCAGGTTGAGGTGGGTAACAATAAAGGGGAAGCCACGCCGCCTTTATCGGTATCGTTCCCTTAGAAGGAACAGGGGGTGAGCCTTGAGTATACCTTACGTCTCTGCCGGCGATGTTTGTGATGTCCCCTGAATAAAACTCTATCTACGGTCGAGGGTTGCATGGGGCAGCGCGGTGTAAAAGGTACTCTCCAGATCGCTGTACAAATTACGGATGTCGCATAGCTTCCCAGATCTCTGCGATCATTGCCCAGTGACCTCCCCTACTACTTCAACCACCGGAATAGTCGAAGACCTACTATGTGCGTGATTAGACGCCTGGTAGACCGTTTGTTTCGGGGCGGCGTCACTCGGTAGCCCCTTGATACCACCCTACCTAGGAATAACTGGCCCCATTCTGCTCGAGGATATGTTATAAGGCCCATCCAAGCCTGCTAGAAATCACAATTCTCTCAGTTGAGACAACATGCGGTCTGACGCCTTTGTCGAAACCGACAAGCCATCCATCTACGCGCTGCAGTAAGGAGGAGACAGTGGTCAACTTAGCCACAGATATCGTCTTGAACACAGTTCACAGTATCCCTACCTCAGAGTATAGGCCTCAACCCGTAGAGGGCAGCCGCTCCAGGATAGAGATACTAGCATAACATTTCAGCCTACGACCGCAAACCAGCCAAAGGGAGCGAGTCTCCCGTAACAGCGCTTGTCGGGAGTGTGACCGAAGTCTTGATTCTCGATCGAGAGGAGTTTTCGGGTTACCCAGGGCCATCTCGATTCTGAGGACGCAATTGGGCCACTAGGTCAATCAACCGGGGGCAAGAACTTATCAGTAATTCGCCAATGCGACACAGCCCCCACATGCACCACGAGCTGAATGACCATCCGGGGTTCGGTGTTCTCGGGATGTCGTCAACCGGATTCCGATTGTCAGAAATGCCAGACGCCGTGTACCCAGCTCAGTATATAATTATATAGATCAATACGTCCCACAAAGTGAACGTTCCCGAGCGACCTCGTACTTATACGAATTACTCAACTCGAGTATCATTAGCATCCAAGTTACGGTTTGCGAGGGGTTCGGCCTGTCTCGATACTTGTATGAAGTCCAATTAAGGACAGCTAAAACCCTGTCAAACGCGTCTTAGTCGCGAAAACACGTGCCCGGTCATAGCCCTGTCCGAGCTAGCTGCAGATTAATCAAAATGCTTGGCATAGCTGGGAACTTATGCTTAGCACCATGTTAACAGGACTCAAAAAACGACGGGTTGCCGAAAGAAGGTATTCTAGTCTGACTCAAATATAAGTACCTAAAAAGAAGGGTCAACCCATGTGCCGGACTCTATGATATTACGGACGACTCCTGGGTGTCGTCTTGCATGTCCCACGTTATCGTTAAATCGCCATCATCGGTTCCCAGGACTTGCTGTGAGAGGTATCTCATCGATATCGTCAGTGTCCAAAATGGCTACTGAGAGCGCCAGCCCCACGGCTGCAGCCGCACCTGTGACTTACAAGCCACGATATGTCGATGTAAGTTACGGGGGTCGTGAGGTTATTAGCTTTTCCTATGAAAAAAATGAAAAGAATACTCCGTTGAGTCTAATCATGATGACCTCTCCATCAAGGAGCCATAATGACGCTTGTTGCTGTTCAGACATTCTTGATTAGACCATTTACTAATCGGATAGAGCTAGATCGGCATCAACCTCGCCGACCCGATTTTTCGGGGCATTTACCACGGCACTCGGCGCCATCCAGATGACCTCGGCGCCGTCATTTCGAGGGCGAAGGAGGTCGGGTGCCAGAAGCTGATCGTCACCGGCTCCGACTTCAAAAGCTCCAGGGACGCCCTTGAGATTGCTAAGGAGTACCGTGAGTGACAGACATCGTAGCTACACGGCGGCGGAAGAAAACAAACGCACATGCTGACTTGACCTCCCCCCTCCCCAGCCGGAACCGTCTACACGACGGCGGGCATCCACCCCTGCAGCAGCGCCATTTTCGGCGCCGCGCACGCGCAACGGGACGCGGACGGGCACACGCCGCCCTGCGACCCGGACCCGTCACAGCCGGCATCCGAGGACGACGAGCCGGACGCCGCCAAGACGGCCTCCATCATCGCGGAGCTCGAAGCGATCGTCACGGAGGCCCGGACCCGGCAGCACCCGAGCGCGCTCGTCGCCCTCGGCGAGTTCGGCCTCGACTACGACCGCCTGCACTACTGCCCGCGGCGGCTGCAGCTGCACTCGTTCGCGGCGCAGCTGGACCTGGCGCTGAGGCTGGACCCGCCGCTGCCGCTGTTCCTGCACTCGCGGGCGGCGCACGGCGACTTCGTGGGCCTGCTGCGGGCCAAGCTCGGCGCGCGGCTCGAGGGCCTGCGCGGGCGCGGCGCCGTCGTGCACAGCTTCACGGGCACGGCCGCCGAGCTGCGCGAGCTGCTCGGCCTCGGGCTCCGCGTCGGCGTCAACGGGTGCAGCTTCAAGACGGCCGAGAACTGCGCCGTCGTGCGCGAGATGGACCTGTCGAGGCTGATGCTGGAGACGGACGGCCCCTGGTGCGAGATCAGGCCCAGCCACGAGGGCTGGAAGTACCTGGTCGGGCCGAAGGAGCCTGCCACTGCTTCTGGCGCCGGTGCCGAGTCGGCCGCTGACTTCCCCCCCTCGGCACAAACCCAAACCCCGCCTTCGACCTCGGGGACGTCGACGCCGGCATCGGGAACCGCCCCGAACCAACAAAAGCAACAGCAGCAGGGATCGAAGAAGAAGAAGCCGCAGAAGAAGGAGCCCGAGGTGCCGGAACGCTTCCCGTCGGTGAAGAAGGAGAGGTGGACCGAGGGCGCCATGGTCAAGAGTCGCAACGAGCCGTGCACGATCGAGCGCGTGGCCAAGGTCGTCGCGGGCATCAAGGGCGTCAGCGTCGAGGAGGCGTGCGAGGCGGCATGGCGGAACACGGTGGCCGTCTTCGATCTGGGGGAAGCGGAAGGGCAGTAGAATACGTAGACCGAGGGGATACATATAGAAGGGAGGTGCCTGCATTATAGAGAGGCTGGTTAGACTAGAGCGAAAAAGTGTGTCCGCACTATGAGGAATAGGTTGTTTGTACATAGCGGTTCAGTGCAGGGCGCATACCGGGAAGTCATGGGGTGAGTAACATAAGCTGATAGCGGCGCGTTGATATTGCAGAACGAGATGCGCGCAATGGGTATATACTATGATGTACCTCCAAACCAGTAGTAAGCCTCTGATGCAATGTCTAAAACCCCCTGATGTGAGCCCCAACGCCATGCCTCTAATAAAACAGATGTCGCTTTTTATATCCCTGGACGTCGGTTTGCACGTCAGAATCCCACCCCCTTATGCCCGCGTACTCGGCCGTGTCTGACGGCCCCGATCGTAACGCCCTCCTCGCCCGTCATCCAGCCCGGCATCCGTTCCCCATCGACGATCCCCGCCTCGACAAGCTGCCTTATGCCCGCGAAGACATGCGTACCATGGAATGTGAGCCGGATGCGCGGCCGCCAAGAACCTTCTCCTTCTCCTTCTACCTCGTCATCGCCATCCGCATCCTGTTCCTGCTGGGCGAAGCGCAGGTCAACATTACTCCGCCTTCCCCTCGTTCTCCGCGCAGGCTGCGGGTCCCCAGCTTCTCCTTCCCTCTCTTCCGTAGCGGCGGCGGCGGCGGCGGACTGCGCGTCGGGGAACGGGTCCTCGATCAGGACGTCCAGCCGCTCGACGCCCTTTCCGTCGTCGACCCTCGCGGAATGCCCGAATCGCGCCCGCGCCACAGCCGCGGCGCGCTTGAGGGCCCTCTCGTGCTGCGCCTCGGCGGGATCCACCGGCGGCTTCCACTTCCTCTTGTTCGTCTTCGAGCCCCCCTCGGCGTCCGAGAGCGGCGGCGTCGGCAGCAGCACCGCGTTGAGCGGCGACTCGCTGACACCGGCGGACTTCTCGATGACGTCGTTGGGGTTGAGGTCCCCCGAGGCGAGGGCGGATGTAGTAGTAGTGGGAGAAGAGGCGTATATTCCCCACCCGCCGCCGGCGCCGTTCGTCCGCCCGGCCCCCTTGGTGTGGAGCAGCGCGGATAGGTTGCGGGTCGAGAAGCCCGTGGGTACGAAGGTGTAGCGCTCGCGCGGGCGCGAGAGCGCCTTGGGGATGGCGTCTACGACGAGCGCGCGAAGGCTGCGCGACTCGTTACCGCTCGTTCCCCCTCCCGCCGCCCCCGTGTTGCCAGACGCTTGTGCGGCAGAGATGTAGATATGCGGTGACGCATCGGGAAACGCGATGTAGATGGTGCGAGCGGCGTCGAAGCTCGTGACGCGCCTGCCGTTAGCGCCGACGCGACTCCTATTGGAGACGGCGAGGCTGGTGCTGTAGGGCGAATCGAGGACAAAGACGCGCAAGAGCAGCAGCGGAAGCCCCTTCGGCCGGTCGAAGTTGTAGTGCGCCTTGACGTCGGGCGGGACCTCGGCCTGCAGGTTCTGCAGGAAAGTGGAGGGGTGGAAGCGCGGGACGGCGAGGGACTCGGCGTCGTGCCTCTGCCTCCTGCCCTCGGCATCGTCCTCGGTCACGGGGTTCCGCAGGCGCTGCACGCGGTACGCCGTCCACTTCAGGGAGCCCGGGTGCTCGTACAGGTGCTGCAGGTCGGCCATGGCGAGCTGGTACAGCGTCAGGCCGTGCCGCCAGTCGCCCTCGACGATGCGGTCGAGCACCTCGCGCTTGCTGCCCTTGCCCGCCTGCAGCGAGGCGTAGAGGTCCTGAAGCTCCGCGAGCGAGCGCGCCGGCGGGTAGAAGTCGCCCTCGTACTCGTCGTCGTCGTAGTCATCATCACCATCATCGCCTCCTCCTTCTTCGCCTTCGGACGCGGCTTGTCTTCTTCTGCGCAAGAGCGGCGGACAGAGGGGCAGGTTCTTCTCATCGAGCCAGTCAAGGACGAGCGATATGAGGGTGGGCCGCGAGAGGCGGTTCAGGGCTTTGAGCACGGCGTTGTTCGTGGGGTCGACGCGTATGGAGGACGATAGACGCGCTGCGGTCGGCAGCGATAGACGGGCCATTGTTTGCGCTGTCACATCATACGCGGTCTAAGTACGAAATATGCTTCTACGAAATGCAATTGTACTCTGAACATGGATGATGGACGGTGGGTGGATATGTGCAAGGGGAAATGCGTGATAGTTCGGTATTATTACTGTTAAGCGCGTCGCGGGGGGTGAAGTTGTCAATTGCAGTTGTGCCGACCCCCGATAAACTACTACAGTATACAAGTTGAAACCCTGTTATACTCCCTTACATTACTTCGCATACTGCCTTACCTAGCACTAACTTGTCCAGATGCACTTCCCATTGCTCTAAAGTCTTTTCTTCTACCTACTATCTTGTTTAAAACGATAACATAACGATGAATACTCCATAAGCCAAGGAGGCTACACCGTCCCCTCCAAGGAGCCTTCTCGACAATAAATAAAGCTTGTCTGCGGCGGTACAGTAGTCTGGCATTAGCGCTATGCGTTGAGGGGCTGCTTGGTAATACTCGGGTTGATTAATAATCCAATCATGGACTGATGGCACCGAATTGGTTGGTCAGCTCGCCTAGGACCGTGGCAGTTTTTCTCATGCCCAGGAGGGTAAGGAGAGAGAAATGGCCCTTTTTTTACAGCTCAAAATCGCACCGTCAGTTCCAAATGTATCGCTTAATACCATAATATCTTGACATTTCGATCTGACCTTTTGTATATTACGAGTTTAACGGGTTATTAATTATCGTAACCATTTTGAATTTAGTAAAGTCCCTCTATCCAGATATGTGTCTAAGTAACTATACTGGTATAACCGACGGAAGCCCACAAGGCGTTAGCTGCAACAATTTCTTAGCTGGTCCTAGGCCTAAAACGGAAGCCTGGTCCACTGTAGCCCCTAGAAAGCCCACTGAAGCTTTTCCCGTGGAAGCTGATTGGGTCAACATGCCGAATTAAAAAGAGTGCTACCCCACCTTCAGAAAAATAGTTGCAGCTAACGCCTTGTGGCCTTCCGTCGGATAAAGGTTGGACGTGGGCATATGCTAAAAGTTGCAATTCATCAGCGACCCGCATGGCGTGTTAACGTCAACGTCAGATTTAGAGACTCACGCCCTTCCGATGTCCTCTTGTCCGAGCGTGGGACAATCCGATCAAGGTAAGGGATAACCACTGGGGCTCTCTGATGTGGGCATGGCATCATTGATGTCATCATGTTCCGGTAATCGAGGATCTCAAAACCCATGAAAAGCGATCCATGTTCTTTAGGTTCTAATCTGCTTTGAACGAAAGTCAGTTTCGGATTTCTTTAGTGTAGAATCACATTTACTCGGGCCAGCGGGGTTGCGTCTGACTGAAAACGGTAAATCGAAAGCACGTGTAAGCACTCCGGTTGCCCGAAAGGCTCCTTGATAAGAGACCCGACCGATAAATTGTGCGAACTGGCTCGATACTACCGTGTCCATGAGAACATTGAAGCTCGGAAGTCCCTTACTGGTGGTCCGAAAGCGCATGAAGGCGGCCTTTGATAACGTACTAGTTAGGTAGCTCGTCTTTGGCGCTTCGAACCATAACACACTACTACTAGGTACTGTAGTTACCTCAGTAGGTACATACTGAGTATCAGTAGGGGGTTGCTTTGCTCGAATGTTCGCTCAGTAAGCAACATCATGCAAGTACTATCACTAGCGAGCTCGCATAACAATGGTGTTTTAACCCGTGGAAGACTCAGCGCGAGGGGGTCAGCGGAAGGCTGGTACATCAAGCTATAACATTTGAACTTGGGGGAACGCGGGGGTCCAATTGGCGCCCACCACGGGCATGTTTCTCCAACTTCGGACTGTAGTTCTAGGTTTCTTCAGGTGGCGTTACACACGAATCTTGCCCCCCGCGTGCGTTGTGGGAACCACTAAAGTCAGTCGATTTGTACCTGTTATTACGTACAGTAGAGTAGATAATAATAAGCTTCGTTCGGGGCGGCCCAGAACGGCTTTTCCTTTTCGTCTTAAACCAGCCGCCACTGGCGCCCACAGCCAGCTGGCAATTTATTCGTCTATTGTTAGTTACTTCTACTACCGTCATTTTGCCTATACCCAAGGTAACAAAATCATCTTGTAAGGCAACCCACTGCTCCACCAGCTTAGAAATCACTCCGATCGGTCGTGGATTCCAGATTTTCTCTGCCGCTATCAACACTTTGTATCTCTTTCTCTACCTGACAACAATATCATTATCGTAATCGCCATCTCTATCTCTCCAGAAGCAATTGAGAGACACCACGTACAGCGAGGATTGCGCGACTTCACATGCTGATTGCGGGCCGCTGTCATTACTAGGAGGACAGCGACTCGGTGGGAATAGGGAAAAGGGAAAATGACCAATTACGGCCGCCGTGGTCACGGCGTCAACATGTCGCAATACATCTCAACCCTCAACGAGATCCCTCAGGATGTCTCGCCCGAGGAGAGCAGCACCACCCTCGAGGAGGAGCTTGCTATGTTCACCAACACTAACTTCATCGACTGGGATACACACAACAACAGCACCACCACCGCCGCCGCCACCGCCGCCGCCAGCAACCCGCAATCATCTGTCAACTTGGATTTAGAGGGGCAACCGGCTACAACTGCCACGTCGTCCGCTCCCGCTCCAGACACCCCGGGTTCCGACCCATTGGCTGGAGGAGAGTTGGCCGCATTCGATTTCAACAACATAGGTCAGTACCATCAAACGTTCCAATTATTCACTCATAGCTGTCTTCAACATACTTAGCATCCTTTCACCTTTGCTTGATTTCACCTTGTACATCTCTTGGCCTTCTTATTCTTGACTTCGCTTCGTTCACGCCTCTTGATTTCCTTTTGACCTCGGTGAGTGGTCGTGTCTTTCACTGGGTTGGGCCCCGTCCGGCATCGCAATACTAGGGTCGGCCTGAGACGCGAGGCCGCAGCCCGCTCCCGGAACATCTTCAGGGACTTCCCAATAAGCTGCCAGAGCAGCCCTGGCTCAGATGCATCAAGACGTGCGGCGACCAGCCAAAATTACTGCATATTTGGTCAGAATCTTCCTCGTCGCATGTACCCCACTCTGCGTCGTTAACCTCGATTGGGCATTTGATTGGCTGCGCCCCGTATTGCGTTGCACCTCACTTCAAGGGGATGGTGATTTAGCAGGGATGCACCGGGCCAGCAAGTGCGAAGCCAATGCACCTGCAGATCGTCTCTGCATCGCGCAATGGGGCGGATGGTGCAATTTCTCGTGATCTGACGTGCTATCAAAGTTGGGATGCACGCATGAACACTCCCAATTAAGTTCATCAGGGTCACCGCGAAATGCCACTGACAACCCTAAACCATGTTCCGCTTGAGCGAGACTGGTCGTCGCGCCCTGCCAAGAGCCCCCGAAGAAAAACGCCCATAGTCTGATTGTCATTCTACTGTTATCTCTGACGCCATTTCGTTCTGACACGGCCTCATGGCTCCAGGCGAGTACGGGTTTGACTTCAACCCGTACGTTCCCAGCAGCGTCCAGCCATACTCAGACAGCATCGGGAACCCGCAGCCTATCCAGCCCTCCCCTACGTTCCCTCGCAGCGCCTCTCAACGGAGGCCATATGGGGCGCCGGCCCCCCAGACCGGCGAGAAGCGGAAAGCCGCTACTGAAATCCCGCCGCCCCGGCAAATGAGCTTCGAGGAGCAGACGCGGTTAGCCGCCGAGGAGGACAAGCGGAGGAGGAACACGGCTGCCAGCGCTCGGTTCAGAATCAAGAAAAAGGCTCGGGAGCAGGCTCTGGAGAAGAGCCAGAAGGAGCTAGGCGAGAAGGTCGTCATGCTCGAGAGCCGGATCCAAACGCTCGAGACCGAAAACAAGTGGCTACGGGAGTTGGTCATGGAAAAGAACGGCGGCAACGAGAAGGTCGTCGCGGCCCTGTTGCAAAGTCGGAAAGAAAACGATAAGCTGGGCACGGAAGCGAATGCTCAGGAGAAGTCGACCAAGACGAGCTGATTTGGATGAAGTAGACGAGAGCATATGCATATATCACGTGGGAGATGGCGTTATACCAGGAGGTACTTGGTGGGCTTCAGTGGGCTTGGATGCCTAGAGGGGGGCTTATACCAGATATATATCATGCATATTTACCTGTTAACGTAGCGATTGATTGCTTTACGGCGTTTGATGAGCCAAATACACGATGAGGTCGATCATCTGTCCCACAAAAAGGACATGAAGACTAATTGCTACTTGCGGTGGTGTATTGTCTGTTAATACCTACGAGACCACCTGGCCACCGTTCCGCATTACGGCATTGCAACTTCTCCGTGCCAGTGGGTCTATTCCGTATCCGAAATGATAGATTTGCAATAGCTTCCTAAATTCGGGCGGTACGGGACTCAAGACACTCGCAATTCGTATCGAGAGCAGTCTGGCACGTATGATATATTAGGTCGAGTATATCGTCGTCAATTGCCATAACAAGCGGTACAGATTGACTTCATACGTGGCGAATCCGCGATCGCATTGGTGTGAGTGAATGCATTGCTCCCTTCCACTGCCATTCGTTCCACCATGATATTTCCCTCTCAAGGTTGCATGTTCTTCTGCCCTACGCGTGAGAGCTACTCTACGAGGCAATTGCAAAGCCCCTTATTTCGAATGTGTGGCCAATCACAATCCAGATCCTAAGCCTTTTGTTGATATCGAGGCAAGCAAAAAATATCGGCAGATCATTTCCCGTTCTCGGCCACTTCTTCATAGTCGCCATTCTTTCTCGTACTCGGCATGGCTTCCTCCCCCGGACGTTCCTTGGCCGCCTTGCCGTTTTCCCTCCCTCCTCCGCGTCATAATCGAACCTCCCGGACACCCCCCTTTAAACTATCAATAACCCCCCATCCACCACACCTCCTCTCCTCTGCTCTCCTACCCATCCTACCTCTGCGGCTCCCGCCCGCCCATACGTCCACTCCCGCTTTCCCTTGGCTACTGCTGCCCACCGTCCGCCGCCTCGCCCTGCTGCCGCGCCCGCAACGCCGCCAGGCGCTCCTTGTTCCGGCGGCCCAGGATTCGCAGCGTGTTCTCGCGCTCGACGTCCGCCATCTTGTCCCAGTTGGCGATGCGGCTCAGCGTCCCGTCCTCGTTGACCACGAGCGGGCCCAGGTGGTCCAGCTTCACGCCCGTGCCGTCGAGCGCGAGCTGGTGCGTCGGCGTCCCGTCTCCTTCGCCGGCTCTTGGGGGCTCCGGGAGCGGGGAGGGGCCCGCCGCTGTGGTTCTGTTGTCGCTGTTGCTGCCGTTCTTCCAGGGGCTGTTGAGAGGTTGGGTCTTCGGGTGCCGAGGCCAGGGTTGAGGTTGATGACATGGCGGCTCTCCCTATTTGGGATAGGGCTGGATGTAGATGTAGATAATGTTTTGAACCCAAGCGGTGGTAGTAGAATTGACTGGGGTATCCGGATGATGTTGCGAGCTGGGCGTTTTTGTATTGGCCGATAAGTCGCTGAAGCAGCGTCGCACGAGGTCACATCTCACTTGATACACGACATGCCGATTTGTTATACACTTTTTTCAACAGTCCAACAACACAAGGATATGTGGTTTTATGCGCTCAATGCAATTTATCCCTTCGCGAACCCGCTTCTACGGTCTTCCCTCGTGCACGCACCCGGCTCCCCGTTTTCCTGGTAGCGGTGTTCTGCAGACGGGACCGCTGGCTGGTGATCGATGCCAAGCCTTTCTGGAAAATTCTCCACTGCGCTGCCGGGTTCGTCCGGAGATGGACGCAAACCATCATAATGTCGCACACAGTAGTACAACATCGTCCGTGTATTTAACTTCCCACCTATTTTTGCATCATAAAAAGTGTATAAGCAAAGACGAACTCGAGCACTGCGTTAAGATGGAGCCCACTATACACCCCTGGCTGGGTAATGAGGATAACCTCCCCACAGCCCCCTTTTCGACATTAGCTGGCATCGAGGCAGGCAGAGTAGAGTTCCCAAGTAACTCCAACTGGGGTGTCAAGTGCGCCGGCCCAGTGAACATATTTCGTCGTAAAATATCCCCCTTTCCTGTTCGAAAATGAGGGTCTCACATTGCCTACTCTTAGAATACACGAGAAATTCTTAACCCCCGCCTTTACATCATTTACCGTGAAAGGCGCCTTGTCTCCTATTTTGAGCCAGTGGCGACATATGATTGACACCTCAAGAACTCTCCCGTCACGAAGATATTTCGACTGCGTCTCTAAGGCCCTGGTGCCGCACCGCTGATTCTCCTCGCTTATAATGGATGCGGGAGCCAGGGGCTGATTTGGACTGAACAAAAGATCTCTACTAACGGCTCGTCCTGTGTCCCCGGACCTTTGGGATTTTAGGGATAAACGAGGCTGGGCGACGGAAATGTCAATTCTCTTCAAGTGTAAGACGCTTCGATCGGCTGTTGCCTGCTTGACGGTGAGCAAATAGAAGCTCATGATACATAATACAGAGAACAGGGTATCTTGATTTTTCAAACGTATATATACACGCAGGTGCCTGTGTCCTGAGAGATACAACTGTACCGTGCTATATCGACGTCGAATCAACTCTCCAAATAGAGATCCTCGTTCATTCACTTCCCTCGTTGTTGCTGCTGTCCCCATCTCCGACACCTAAGAGCCTATTCAGCCACCTACCCACGCTCTCGTCATCCACTTCGGAGCGCCAGTCGGAGATTTCGTGTAGGTAAGACGATACGAGAGATTCGGGCAAACAGCCTCCAGACACGGCTGTGATCCGCCCGTGCCGTACCGTTAGCTCCGCACGGAAGTCCTGCGGGAGATAGGCCGGTAAAGCGGGTCGTGGCCGCGGGTCATCGGCTGTTGGATGCGTGGATAGCGTGAACTGTGGCGTTTGGGTGTAGAGCCATTCTTGGGACTTTTGGGAGGGTTAGTAGATTTTTACTATGTAGGTGTAAGGCGAAGTGAGGGGAAAGGAAGTGGAAGTGAGAAGAGAGCGCGGAGTGAGCGAGAATGTGGTAGGTTCTAGGATTGTATAATAACAGAGCCAAGAAACGACTCTAGAGGGGGATGAGGGAAAAGCTATGATTACGTACCCTCAGTTCCTCATAGCCCTTCATAAGCTCCGGCACCTTCTGCGCCTCACTTAAGCTGACGAGCTCCGTGGAGACGTTGTCGGCACCAAGATCCTCATACATGGCTTGGAACTCGTCCACGACGGCCATCTGGAAGGACAGGGGTGAAATTCCCACGTTGCGAATCGGCGAACGCACGCTCGCGACGCCCCGCGCCTTGATGTAGGGCTCGGCCGGTGAGCGCAGGAAGCGGCCCACGGTGGCCAGGTTCGGCGACATTAGGAGGCAAGTGCCGTGGTGCAGCGAGCGCTGGCGCGTGAGCTTGTACGCCGAGCCGGAGACCTTGAAAGTCCGGGTCTGCGCCGTGCTCGTATCTTCTTCCTCCATCACAGAGGAGCTCGAGGCGGGACCGTCGATCACGATGTCGTGCCGCTCGTTAACGCACGCGGTGGTAGCCCCGAGCCCGCGCAGCGCCCGCACCACCATCTCAGCATGCTTGTTGCGGTCGAAATCGGCGGGTGGGCATAGCACGCTATAGTTCACGTTGCCGAGGTCGTGGAACACGGTGCCGCCCCCGGAGCGGCGGCGGACGAGCTCCACGATGTTGCCGTCTTCTAGTGCGACGCCGTCTCTCTCGTCGGTGTCGCCTAGTTCGGTTACTGGCCGACCTAACACTTTCCGGACCAGACCTAGGTTCACCTCAACCCAGGGATTCTGATTGCGGCCGATGACAACACATGGTCGGTTTGTGTACAGGAAGAGCACAACAGAGTCTGGTGGTGACCTTTGTAAGAGATAATGTTCGATGGAGAGGTTTAGATAAGGGTCTATGCTCCGGGATATATATATTTGGACCCTGTTTGCAGGATCCGAGACTGCAGCTAATGAGAAACCCTGCTTAGTTGAACAAATAGGTGAAGTTGAGAATGAGTGTGAATATGAGTGTCGTGAGTATATTGGGCACGCTCTACGCGCTGCCGTCCGAAACATTCCCCTTCCGAATCCAATTATTCATCGATACATAGAATAATAATAAGTGAACACCATCCTTGTACGCAAGCCAGCTGTGGCCAAGATTCATTATCAAAAGATACCTATACACATATAAGAATGCTGATGCTGAGATTGAGAGCCCCATGATAAAAGATAGCCCTACATAAACGAATATCGGATATTGTATATGCACATAAGCACTAGTTAATCTAGTTTAAGAGGAGAAGATAAGCCATTGGCGGGGGTGCTCGCCTTGCAGGGTCCCTAAGCAGGCCAAGCCCCCTTGAAGATTACTGTGAAAAGGGTCCAGGGACTAGTGGGCCTACATCGGACAGCTCTATCACCCCACCATGAATTATTTGACCATTCAATTCGGCCTCACATCACCCAAAAAGTCATCCACTATCTTACATACATCCGTCGCATCCGTGATTCGCCCTTTCTTTTCCCTTATAAAGACGGATTCTAAAACCTGATATATCGGGCAGCCCATCTTTGACCATCCCCTTCCGTATAACAAGAGTAGTTGGGCGTATCTTAAGGTCGTCTTGTACCCTATCGATAACGGGCAAGATGTCGACTTTTGGGAAGGTATTTCGAGTCACCACGTACGTGCCGGATTAAAATTATAATGTTGCTCCAACCGAGTCTTTCGGCATATCGAACCTCTGCTAACTATATCGTCCAGCTATGGCGAGTCACATTGCCGCTCAGTAGGATGCATCGTTGACGGCTGTCCCCCGGGCATGGAGCTCACCGAGGACGATATACAGCCCCAGATGAACCGCCGAAGACCCGGTCAGAGCAGTATTACAACCCCACGCAACGAGAAGGATAGAGTCATGATCCAGTCTGGTACCGAGTTCGGCGTGACCCTGGGCACGCCCATTGGTCTCGTTGTCCTCAACGAGGACCAGAGACCTAAAGACTATGGAGACAAGACGATGGATCTCTACCCTAGGCCTAGTCACGCAGACTGGACCTATTTGGAGAAGTATGGCGTCAAGGCAAGTAGCGGCGGTGGCCGAAGCTCGGCGAGAGAGACGATTGGCAGAGTGGCAGCCGGCGCAATCGCCGAGAAGTACCTCAAGCTGGCATACGGCATCGAAATCACTGCCTTTGTTCAGTCTGTTGGCTCTGTGCACTTGTTCCCGCCCACCCCTGAATATCCAACACCCAGCCAAAACCCGGCTTTTCTTGAGCTGGTGAACACAATCAACCGGCAGACTGTGGACAAGTTCCTACCTGTACGGTGCCCTGATGAGGAAGTTACACAGAAGATGACAGATTACATCGCTGGTTTCAAGGAGCGTAACGACAGCATTGGTGGGACTGTTACGTGCGTCATCAGAAATCTTCCCAGCGGCCTAGGAGAGCCTTGCTTCGACAAGCTGGAGGCGGAACTTGCCCATGCCATGCTGAGTATTCCGGCGACGAAGGGCTTTGAGTTCGGCTCCGGTTTCGGCGGCTGCGAATTACCAGGCTCCATCCACAACGACCCGTTCATCAAAGCAACGGATCCGCCAGCGGCGGACACAGGGGCTGCTAGGACCGGCATCCCCCGGCCGAAGTTGACAACCAAGACTAATAACTCCGGCGGCGTCCAGGGCGGCATCTCCAACGGAGCGCCCGTCTACTTTAGAACGGCTTTCAAGCCTCCCGCCACCATCAGCCAGGCGCAGACCACCGCCACCTACGACGGAGAGTCAGAGGGTGTCCTGGCCGCGAAGGGACGACATGACCCTTGTGTGGTCCCGCGAGCCGTTCCCATCGTGGAGGCTATGGCGGCTCTGGTCGTTATGGATGCGCTGATGCAGCAGATGGCCCGCCATGAAGCAAGGAGACATCTACCACCGCTGAAGCAGACGGTACCGCCGTCAGAGAATGGTGTCTCGATGGGTGGGAATTAGAGAACGAAAGTCATGTGGAGTTTACCGGCTAGGGAAATGGGTGCCTGGAACCTGTGAGATAAACAGTGATTAGACAGCTGGCATACCTGATGGTGTCAATTGACCTGTTTCGTCTAGAGCTCTCAGCGCGTCTGCATCGAACTCGCATATAATTTCGTCCGACTCTTTCTATTCCAGGCTCAGGCTGATTGGGTACTTCTTCGTGTTGGGATACGCTGGCTCTCTTTCTTCCTGAACTCCGTTACAACATCCGAGACACGCATGTCAATGCAATTCTTACGCTTGACGATACTTCAAGTTCTGGCGAGGTCATTGCCGTAAATATCCATTCGAAGTTTAACAGCCCTATCGTGTTGGAGACCCCAGATCACATTAAACCAGCAAGCGACTAGGAATGGCTGTTAGGTTGCAGTCGCCATCTGCTCATTGCACAACACCGGACTGTATTTAATACAGGCCACGATCCTCGCCCACTCCCACTCTCTTCGACATATTCCAAGATGGGTTGCGGATCTAAGCATGGTTTAATAACGTTCAAGGACTTAGGGAGGTTGTTTTCAGCGACCCCAAGATGACTCTAATAGTGTGCGTCTCGAGGATTAGGTCCGAAGGCGCGGGTCGATACGCCAGGCTCTTTAACGCGTAAGTAACCACCAAGGCATTCTGGCAGGCTATGACGCATTGAACTGAGATTTCTTCTAATTAGAGCCTGATACACTGCCGACACCTGGGAGAGCACAGATCGTGCGCTCGTAGAAGACTACGAGCTCCCCTGTCCCGGAGACCCGGGTTGTACTGCGGCGGCCTACTCGCAGCCATCGCGTCTCCCGCACTGAGCGGGCGTTCCGAACCACGCAGCATACGGCCTCATCGGCGCGATGCCGCTCGCGGCATCCTGCTGACCTATTACATTATGGATGCGGACCCACGCAATCCGCCAATCGGGGACGACTCCTCTTCGGCTTCAGTCACGCCCCCTGTAGGTCCGGAAAACGGCGCCCAATGGTATCAACGACCGGGCTCGTCACCATAACGTCCACGCTGGCCTACACCACCTTCGACCCTTGAACCCCGCGGCGCTGGTGGAGACGACGTTCTGCCCGACCCGCGTCTATCAGAAATGTAGCTGTGCGAACGGGACGACGCCGGGGATCAGCATAACGACTGTCATGGCAAGCTGCGACGCCTGTGGTGCCGAGGAGGAGCACAAGATCCCGCTCACCGTGCCGGCGGCCCTAGTTAGTCCCGTAGGGGACACCCAGGACTTGCTACTCATACCCCGGCGGCTGGTGACATGAGTGTCACAGGAGACAGTAAAGGAGTGACTACTACTGTGGTGGGTGCAGGATCCATTGAGACAGTAGCGGAGGGTGGGGAAACTGCTACCGGCGTAGCCGAAGGATCCTCAGTCGCGATGACGGACGGAACGGATGAGATGGCGGTAGAGAGGACGAGCCCCTGGATTCACCGACGGCTCCATCGGCTAACCAATCCATTCCTGCGGCTTCAAGCTACCTGGATGTTGTGGGATCGCAAGGCACATGGCAGAAGGGATATAATGAGCGCTTGATAGCTGTGGGCCTCGTGATGGCTGTGCTGCTGGTTGGGGCTTAAAAGGGGTTCACCGATTTCAACTTGCCAGAAGGCCTTAATAACGATACGTGCAAACCACTCATCGTATATATATTAAGAATTAAAATGTATATATATACGCGTTATATATGTTAAAGGATAAAGCGAATGCGACCGGGTGCAGCTCGTCTCAGGGGGACTGTAGCATGATGGGGATGGTGTGGCTTAACTCCGTGCTCTTTACTATGGCTGCCTCCCCTTACGGGACAAGGGTACTCATATGTACCTAGTAGAGGTAAATATTAGCAGGAGCTGGTTGACGTTCATGTTTGCACAGGTCTACCTCATTAGAGGCGATTCTTGTTTTATAGGTGACGTCATGGAAACGCAATGGTGAGATACCCACCATTGTTACTGTAATAGGTATGATGATCGATCTGAGGCGGCTTACTTCTTATAAAAGAATCGAAGGCGAGATATCTCGGTTTCGTTCTGCCAATTCTCAAAAAGAGTACCAGATCATCGAGCTGTACAAATAAAACCACAAAAGCGAGAGACAGTTAAGAACATCCTATACGTCGTACACCATGTCATCAAAGAAGATCCTCATCATTCTCTCCGACGCCAACTCCTTCCCCCTCCACAACACCGGTACGGACGGCAAGACGGTCCAGCAGCCGTCGGGCTTCTTCCTGATGGAGCTGGCCAAGCCGCTGCAGAAGCTGCTGGACGAGGGCTACGAGGTGACGTTCGCGTCGCCCGAGGGCCGGGAGCCGCAGCCGGACCCCAACAGCGAGACGCTGGCGGCCTTCGCGGGCAACTTCTACGAGCGCCGGCGCGAGAACGAGCTGCTCGAGCGCATGAGGCGGGAGAACGGCTTCGGCCGCCCGCGGCGGTTCCGGGACATCCCGGACGAGGAGCTGCGGGGGTTCGCGGGCGTGCTCGTCCCCGGCGGGCACGCGCCGCTGGCCGACCTCGGCGACGACCCGGAGCTGGGCCGCATCCTCGCGCACTTCCACGACGAGCGGGAGCCCACGGCCGCCATCTGCCACGGGCCCTACGCCCTCCTGTCGACCAAGTGCGGCCCCCGGAAGGAGTTCGCCTACGGGGGCTACAGGCTCACGAGCTGGTCCGACGCCGAGGAGAAGGTCATGGAGACGCTGCTGCGCGGCGAGATCGACAAGGTGGAGAGCCGCCTGCGGGAGAGCGGCGCCGAGATGGTCGAGGGGCTCGGCGAGAAGGCCGGCGCCATCACCGTCGACCGCGAGGTCGTCACCGGCGGGAACCCGATGGCGGCCGATGCGCTTGGGAACAAGTTCCTGGAGATGCTGAAGGCGTGAGGGGGCGAAACTGATGGCTGAAGGCGACGATGAACCTTTGGCATTTCGTGGTATGAGGTCTCGGAGCGATGCCAGTAAACCATGTATTATACCAAGGGTGGAGGGGATTGGGCCACACCTGAATTGAAGTTATCCAATCATAACTTCGTGGTTATGGCACACAATTAGGAATGGGAAGACCAAGAGTTCGGAGAAGTACGATCCTCGACGGCAGCGGGGAACGTCACTTCCACATTTAATAAGAATAGGCATCATTGAGATTGTTCTAATAAAGCTTCTCCACCATGTCGAATGTCGCTGACCACGAACTCACACCCGGCCATGTGTTAAGACGCCCGCATCTAGGCTGATATACACCCACACTCACAACCACGGCGATTTCACAATAAGTAAAGCCGAAGGACTCGGTTCAACATTCAAAATCATAATCTTGATATCATATCTCATTACCCTGCCATACCATGCCGGTACCGTACCATATATGACTATGCTATGCAATCCGCAACCGCCTTCCGTGCTGCCAAGCCACCGCCATGTAAGGTATACCATTACTAGACCGTGCCGTACCAGACCAGACAAAACCGTACAAACCCCTGTACCTGGTCCTATAATTGTCTATGTATGCATTAGGCATTTAGCCGAACCCCTTTTTTTGAACGCCGTCGAGCCCAAAGATGCAAACGTGCGGTTATAACTCTGGCCCATGGCCTGAACGCCAACCTGTCAAACAACGGGGCACATATGGATGGGTATGTGCCGAAATGCGCCGATGTCTGGGGGAAAGAGGGACGCAGACATCGACCGATCAGCCAAAGCTATCCTCGCGCTCCTAGCGCTCATCTTCCTCGCTTCGGCCCAGTGGGTCCTGGCAGAGGCCTCCGTCGTCCTCCCGGGTTTGTCTTGCTTCTGCTCTCGCGTCTCCGTTCTTCTCATCGCCATCCCCTCCGGCAACGGCACCACCACCCCCCGCGGCGACAGAAACGGAGGCCACAACTCCGCTCCTCACGAGAGCATCCCACACGGTGTCCCTCTTCCGGACGGCTTCCCTATCCACCACCAGGCCGTCCAGCATCTTAAGCCTGCGACAGCGCTCCAGGACGATCATCTCGTAAAGCCGCCTGCGCATACGCGTGCCCATGTCCAGCCTACCGAGAAACTTCCTGTCCCTCTCGGCATCGACGACGTCGGGGAGCGCGAAGGGGTCCTCCGCCTCCCTGCTCCTCTCGTCGTCGGCGTCGGCGTCCACCACGGGAACGAGCGCTACCGGGGGCGGGTAGAAGCCGAGCGTGGCGGGGTTGTCCCTGGCGTCCAGGCGGGCGAGGTGCGGGAACCCGGCCAGCACCTCCGTGAACTGCGCGGCGTCAGTGAGCCTGTTGCCCGCGACCAGGAGCTTCTTGAGGCGCGGGATGTACCGCAGGGGCGCGAGGTCGGCCAGCGCGTTGAAGTTGAGGTTCAGCACGCGCAGGTTGGGCGTCAGCTGGCCCACGTCCGGAGGCAGGGTCTCCAGGCCGCAGTTGGCGAGCTCGAGGTACTGCAGATTGAGAAAGTCGACGGGCAGGGCGAAGGAGGACAGGTTGTTCCCCGAGAGGAACAGCTTGCGCACCTCGTAAGCCGACACCAGGAACGACGTATCGAGGGGCGCTTCGCCCCGCTGCTCGCGTAGCGAAAGACTATCGAGGCGACGGCAGCGGGAGAAGCCGGTAATGGTGGCCAGTTGGTTGCGATCGGCGTGGAGCAGACGGAGCGAGGTATAGGCAGAGAGATCCAGCGTCACGAGGTCGTTATCCGAGAGTTTCAGATATCTCAGAGAAGGCATGGGCTGGTTGGGGGTGGGATCGAATGAGGTGAGCCAGTTGTGCTGGAGGTTGAGAGTGGCCAGGCACGGCAGCTGGTCGATGTTTTGGATCGAGCTGATTTGGTTGCCCTCCAGGTCGAGCTCTGTAAGTCGGTGGAGCCTTGTGCCGTCGAAATCGACCTTCTCGATGAGATTGCCTCGCACGCGGAGCACTTGCAGACTATCGTGCAAATTGATGCCGTCGAGGCTAGCGATCTGGTTGTTGTCGGCACGGAGATTGCGGAGATGGACTAGGTCTTTGAATGGGTACAGACTGTTGAGTTGGTTGTTCGACACATCGACATACTGAAGGTTCATGAGATGGCCCCAGGCTGTCAACTCAGAGAGCTGGTTATAGGTCATGCGCAAGTTCCGAACGCTTTCGGGGACACCGTCGAGGTGGCTGATGGAGTTGTTTGAGGCGTCGAGAGTGACAACATTGGCGCAGAACTCATCGAGCTTGTGTAGTGTCGTCAATTGCTTGTTGCTGATGTCCAATTCCCGCATCGAATCCCAGTCCGGTTCAAACGGTTCCACTTCGGTAATCTTCTCGACCAGACTTCGAACGGCCTTGGACATGACCTTCCTAGAGCCGTCTCCCGTTACCAGATATCGATCCCCCACAACGTAGCTGACTTCGAGGGCGCAAGATTGATCACCATGATTCATTGTAAACTCGGAGAGAGGACTCAACGACAAGGTACCCACATACTTTGCGATCATGGGAGTGGCAGAGGGTGGGGCGACCCTTGGAGGTGCAGGCGTTACAACGACGCTCAGGCTGTCGCGGTGGTCATCTCGTCGTTCTGGGCCGACGTTACTGGAATCTCCCTTAGCACTTACTTGGCGCTCTGCAGATGACACCTGCTCCTCAGTGCTGTCTTCATCCCGCTCATCGATTCTTGACACTGGCCTCGGAACGAAGGGGTGCGCTTTGACTGATAGATTCTTCGGAGGCCCTTGAGACCGGCTTCGGGACCTCGACTTGGACAGCCTACCCCTTGCAGACCTGCCAGATCTACCATCACGTCCTCTCTTGAGGGACTCAGCAGTGATATCGCCAGTAGATTCCTCAAGGAGACTAGGTTCCTCCTCCGTTGTTTCGCCTCCTGCGTGGTTTGTCATGTCTTGAATGATGGAGGCAATAGGAGAGGAGAAGGTGATGGTGAGATTTCTCCGCCGCGAAGGAGTCGATTCGTGTATTCGTCCTTCATGTATTGAAATTTCATGCTCAATTTCCTCATCCTCCTCAACGAGGGTCTCATGCAGGTTCTGCTTAATCCTTGCGAAGGTCTCCTTTATATGGTTCGAGATACTCTTGGAATCATGTGTCCCTCGTGTCGTAGATGGTCCCGCAGACGACTGGCTCAGCGAGCCGTCTTCATGGGAAGATTCGTCAATGTTGTAAAGCCCTCGTCCAGGAATCTGCCTAAGGTTCGCAGTCTCTCTAAGCGTGTCAACGGAAAGATCTGGGATGCTAGCGAATGGATCTTCCTCGCTGTCCTCCGAAGGAAGAATGTTCTGTTCCTTTACAATTGACTTAGGTGTCTTCACCTTAACCCAAATCTTCTTATCCTTGTCGAACACCATATTCCCCACCTGGTCACCAATGAGCCCGGTAACGGCATCGGGGCCAATAAGACGCCTGGAATCTGAGCCTCTGGAAGAACCCGTGGGAAACGAGCGCGCGCTCATGTTCCCCGAGCCTCGAGAAGCGCTAGACGGGTATTCGACGACGCCGTCCAGAGTTCCCTGAAGACTTGGATTCCGTGATATTCTGACATTCGAAAGGTCGCTGATGATTTCTGGTCCACCAGCCGAACTACGACGCCGCTCATCGTCACCAGTACGCTCCTGGTTGGATTCATCGTGACTATGAGCACCTTGAGCGACTTCCTGTAATTCTCCCATGGACTGCATAGAGTAAGTGATATCGCCCAAATCGCTGACCTCCTCATACTGCTTCAGACGATTGACGATTTCCGGATTCTCTTGTCGGGTAGGCATGCGCGAGAGGGGGGGTCTTTCGCGGCTTGGCGGACGAGAAACGGGTTCCTTTGTCGATTCCTGGAACGAGTCTTCGCTTTCATCATACTCGGCCGACTGGCGGCGCTCAGCGCTCTCACCTTCGGACTCTGCGATATTATCGAGACTGGGTTTCGGTCTCGCTTTACTTCGGATCATGGCCATGATCTCCTCTGCTGCGTCGAAGAAGTCCTGAGTCCTCATTGAGCTTTTCCGCGATCCGTCAACAGCAAAATCCCGAACGAGGATCTCCGATTCTTCCTGTGGCCGTGTGGCGGGTTCCGATACCTCGCCCAGACTCAACCCAATATCGGCAAGTGGCTGCCGCTCCCGTGGCTTTGCTGGTCTCTGGCTGGGCGTTGGGGATCGAGGACGAGAATCTCGTCGCGATACTGGTCGATCCGGAATGGCAAGCTGCTGCATATCATCCTGGTAGATGTCGGTGAGCTTCTTCCTGATAGCCGATTGCATGCTGCGATGAGAGCTTTGTACGGTTTCAATATTTATTAGTCCATCTTCCAGACCATATGCGATGTCAGACCGATGAAGCGTTCTCCTCCGCTTTGGGGTCGGATCCTTGGATGGCGATGTTCGCGGTCTCTTTCCTTCCGACCCATCTCTTTTCGGGGTTTGTTGGAGTTTATAGAGGTCTCGGACGTATTCCAATGTAGTTGAGGACTTCAAGTTGAAGGAGCTCTTCGACACTGGCCTGCGTTGCCTAGGTGAATTTACGATGACCGCCTTTTGTCGCCGTCTCCGGACTATGAGCGACTCTCCATCCGACGAATGAGGACGGTCTATGTGAAACTTGATAGGTTCTGAAGACTTTCGGTCTTCCTCGGGTGCTAAGTTCTCTTTATCTTCAAGCCGAGAACGTTCGCTGGAATTGAGAGTGACATCCTCGCTAAATTCGTATCCATCAAGCTCACCAGCTCCAAATTTGCTAACAGCAGGTATCTCTCGTCGCTCTTGGCTGAGGCACGGCGCCTTTTCGGGACTAAGCTCATTGACGAAGCCTCCCTTGACTTCGTGCCTGGACGGCGACTCCTGTGTTCGGAAAGAGAGTGAGTCGTCTCCTACTGAGCGTGATGGACTGTCCGCCATCTGGTCTTCGAATTGGCTTATGCGCCTCAGCAGTGTCTGATTAGTGAACGTATCGTATGGTCCGAAAAGCTTTAGGGGACTTCCACTGCTGTTTGGCGGTGGTTGTAATCGCTTTTCCGGACTGGGATGGGGTGCACGGGGCAAGGTTGGGCTCTCTGGAGATCCCGGGCTAGTATCGCCCTCTCCAGACGCCAACCGTTCTGTCCTGATTGTTGGCATCTGCTTTGGTGTGCTAGCCTGGATTGAGGATTCTGGGAGCATTTCAGACGTGTCCGTGTTGATCGCCACTGGTGGACTTAGAGGTCGTTGTCGGAAAGATCCATCCATAGACCTCCCACCCCTCCTGAGGCTAAGGAATCCTCCCTTGGCGGCATAGTCTTCGGTATCCTCGTACTTATCACCACCTTCGGCGACGGCAGCCCCCGGGACCGGTTGGTCTTCTGAGCCTGAGTCAAGAACTCGTTGGTTCCTCCGGAGATCCTCTAATATATTGCGTAATTGTTCCGCCGGTAAGTCCACGGCACCGAAACTGATATTGCCGCCTTCGGAATCATGTCGCTGGACTAGGATCGGGCTGAGCCCCTCGTTCCTTATGATGCTCTGGCCACTAGTCTTGCGTGAAGCCCCAGCCTCAGCCTCGAGGCGCTGCTTGGCGCTCAGAGAGGTGAATGAGCTGTTCGAGGGCTCATGCGTCCCAGTATGGTTGGGCTCTGCGGTTTTCTCGGTCGAGGAAATATCCGACCGACTATAATCTCCCGTGCCGTTTTTCGTCCGCCGAAAATTCGTCTGCATGGGCGCCGGGCCGAGGGGCTGTCGAAGGGACGAAGCATTGTCAGACTGCTCCGGCATACCAGCCTGCCGCTGCTGCCGATGTCGTTGTGTCATAAATCTCGGATAAGGAGGTGGACTGGAAGGAAGAGTCGTCTCGTTGCCTGCCATGCATTCGCCTTCCCCCTCTTCGTCGGGCATGGCCTTGTCGGCACTAGGCGACAGAGGTGGCCTGAAAATATTCTCTAAGCCGGTAGCGGCGGAGCTGAACAGATCCTTAGACTCGCCATATGATAGGTATCCATACACTAGCCTCCTCTTCCACTCCGGGATGTCTTCTAAGTTCTTCGAAGGGGACGCGCTATGCGACTTTTGCTGGACGGTATTGCGAAGCACGGACGCGGAACTGGAGGCCGAGACTGATCGACTGAAGGGGCGGCCACGGCGGGAAGCCTTAGTCTCTCGCGAGAGCCTTGAAGAGGTGCGCTGTGATGGAGGGATGTTGACGTCGTTTAAACTTCGTTCGCTAAGGGCGCCAGTGCTTCTTTCAGGGGTGGGCGGCTTTCTACCTCCAGCAGCATTGAAGCGTGATATGCGAGCCAGGTTGTCGCGCGAGTCTGCATGTTTGGAACCGGGACGTGAGGAGGAGAGGCCCGGTAGTTGTAGTTGAGAGGTATCGGATCCGGGTTGGGAAACCCAATCCTCAGAAAGCGAGTCGAGCCAGGCGTGAGCCATTGCGACGGGACTAGCGAACCGCGTGTGGTCTATTGATGCAACCGAAGAAAATTAAGGGGATACAGGTCGAATATACATATAGCTGTCCACATGAAGCAAGAAACATGGATAGTCGATCCGGCCGAGTATAACGTCGTGGAATAGCGGTCAGATGGTGCTGTTGAAGTTGTCGCAACTTCAAGTTTTCATTCGGTTATGCTGGCGACATATGTTTATCGGCGGTCTTAGAGGCGGGGCAGTTGACGAGGGCCCTGCGAGGTCTAGCTAGGTAAGAATCCGTTGCGCGATGATGGTGATGATGGTGATGATGATGATGGTTGTCTATAAAACACGTATAGGAGGAGTAAGGAACTGGAGGCAATTCCTCAAAAGGATTATATATAAGTCAATCTCATACACAGCTTTGAGATATTGTTAGATATTTGATACACGATGGATGCGACTTCATTCAGGGTGGGATGTATCAAGCAGGGCTGAAAAGATAGATAAGGTTGGCGACCACGCGTGCGTGTGTAGGTACTTGTCAACTTGTGTTGCATACTGACAGTACATTCAATCCTGTGTATTGTCATCATACAAAAATTGGGGATCATCAAGACGCGATTGGGGAACAGGGAACAGCAACAAAACAGGTGCCGTTCTGGTCATAGCTTCGAGCTTTTTCGTTCCGGTTACCTGGGCAACAGCACAGACCAGGCAGATATCATATACTACGTATTGTATCATACTGTTTCGTCAGACCCCACATGCAGTTATCGAGATTCAAGAATCGGAAACCGGGAATGCAGAAGTGTGGGGTCCAGAGAAAAGAGGAACCACTTTACACGAACCACTGCAAACCCGAAAGTGCTAATAACTCAGACGCGACATAGCGCGTCCTTTTCCCTTCAAAAGAAAGAGGAACTTACAGCTTCTGTATCTACGTCGGGGTGTATCCATAAGATGGGGGGAAGTGGAGTAAAAGGCAGTGGGTTCTTTTCCTTTTCCCCAGCAACCACAAAAACAAAGTCGACACTTACTTCCTACGTCCCACCCTGTTGAATGTGGTTGGCCCTCATTGAGCCAGCCCTACCTATGTACACTGTATTGTACTCCGGAGTGTCCGCTCATCCCCCATACTCCGAACATGCAGTGACGTCCAAGCAAGCTTCGAATCTCTTTGGCCTAACAAAACAACAGGAAGTCAAGCCATGGTTCTGCATCTCCTGGTATGACAAAAAACAAGTAACGCATTCGGGCCAAGCACCATGGGCGGAGACGGAATCGGCGACGTTATCGACACTTGGAGGCGGGATCGTTTGGGCGATGAGCCCATCTACTGTGCCGTTCCAACTCCCGCCAATCCGGACGATATCATTTGCTACGGATCGGACGAGGAAGTTGACCCTGCCGCCAAGGTTGCTAAGCGCCTTTGCTATGAGAAACAAGCCCGCGCATATCTGCGGGGTCAACCTCTACGTCTACAGTCGACCCGCCTTCGTGGTCCATTCACCAAGGCTTCAGGATGGAAGAATCCTTGGCTGCGCAGCCAGCCCAATAAGATCCAACCTGCGAACAGGGTGTCGCTACCATTAGTTAAAGATACTCCTGCCGTCAAACCCAGCGTCTTGAGAGATCTCAAGCTACGGCCTACGACCGGCGATGGTACCCTCGCAACAGGAAATTCCATCCGATGCCACCTGCCCAGTCCCGAGAGCAACCGCGGATTAGAAGTGTTCCCTGAGTACCTGGATTCCGAAAAGCACAACCGTATACAAGCCTGGGCGAGAGGCGTATTTCTTGAGCCATTGGAAAAGGACGATTTCTGGGCTCCTGACCATGCTATAGACGAGGCCAAAAGTAAGGATGCAACGAGGAAGAGACCTGCCGCCGACGACTGGTTGAAGAAGAAACCGAGGAAGCGTAACCGACCGGACGATTCCCAGAGCGCCAGAGCCGCCTCGACTCCGACCCCGTTGCTTGCGCCTAAGCCGTCCGTGCAGAGGACTGCATCAGCCTTCGCCGACGAAACTCAAAACGACAAGCAACAGCCACCTCAGGGATGCGCCACCCGTAGTTTCGAATTGACAACTCCGTCCTCTAGTGCTGGCCAGAGGTCCGCGAAACTTGCGAGTACGAAAAGGACCGATATCTCAATACAGCATGGCACGAAAGAGGCTGATAAACTATCCACGGTCGATGATGCTACGGCGTCTTCAACTTCTTCACGTACATCTACTGCGTCGAGGAAGCCGCTAGCGAGTCACTCAAGGTTGAGAGCCACGATGCACGACAGCCCCACAACCTCTCCAAGGGCGTCAAATGTGCACGGACAGGAGCAAGACCATGTTGGGCCTAGCGCTCAGTCAGAGAGGAGTCAGAACGCGGTCGGATCTATGGAACATATTAAGCATGGAGAAAACGCGAATGGGGATGTCACTCTTGAAAGCTTTCTTGACCAAAGCTTCCATTACCGTGCTCGACCACACAAACAAGAGGGGTGCTCCGAGAGGGATCCTGTTATTCGGGCGGATGGCTCTTCCCACTCACATAACAGTACCCCGAAATCACAAAGTCGCGATCCTGGAGATATGGAGGCACCGGTTTCTTCAAAGAAAGAAGGGCATCCTTCGCAGAGTGGAATGGCTGTGAAAGTGGGCACAATTATACCTCCAACGAAGGTCGGTGCTCCATTGGTCAAACAAGATCGTGTTGAAGACCGGAGCAGTCACAACGGTGGCGGAAGAGACCTTTCTACCGAGGAATCCAGCAATGAGCACAATACTGCCTCAGCTGAACCTCCTAAAGGTCCTAGTGACCCGGTTTCAGCAGTTCCATCTCCAGATAAAGCCCAAGCAGACCACAAATCCCCCGATCCTCCATGTGACACAACAGCAGACCAAGAAGGTGAACCTGAAATCATTCCAGCAGCGTATGCGCCTTTAAAGAGAGCTCGAATGTCAATTGAAGAGACCGCTGCTGAAAGTCTACGCCTCTTGTCGAAAAAGATCCGCCTTGAAAGCTTTCGGCAATTCCAAGGGGATGGGCTTCATAACCAAATTGACCACATTGGAGAGCATCGAAAAGGTCCAGAACAAGCTGTGGATGAAGGATCCACCCTGGTTGGAGACCCAAGGGACATCACTCTAGTCGGGGATACAATGGATGTCGAGGAGCCTTCGGTGGCTAAGCCTACTGAACCATCTCAACAATTCAATCCCGAAAGCTCAGCGCCAAATGTTGTTGGCAAGGCTCTCAGTGCGAACAGTACGTCGGGAAGCATTGCTGCGGATGGGATGCTGGAAGATGGATCCGAGGCTGCATCAGAGCCAATCATAGTGACGTTGTCCCAGGTGGAATGGGGCATCACGGATGCCAAGGAAATTTCACCTCCGAAAGCGACTTCTAATGATGCATCCAAGGTCGCAATCATGGAGGTCAAAGGAATCCTTCAGGCCAGTGAGGGGAATATCCCGGCCGCATCGACGGATCTCGAACGGAGGGGTGAACCACAGAGTCCATGGATTCCAGTTGATGCTCAAAGCGCTCAGGACAATATCAAAATAGAACCAACCGAAGAGAAAGACGAAGTAGTCTCTCCTGCTTCAAGTAATATGCCTGCGTTGCACTCTCAAGACGGAGATCTTCAAGAGTCCGCTATCCGTCCTTCGCAGCAAAGTCCCTGGGCCAAAGACGTAATAACACCAGCGATTACCAGGGTCCGAGGTCATTGGCTCGAAATAGTCATGGAGTCTGGGTCGGAGCGAACGATGACCACCCACAAGGAACAACAGAGTTTATGGCGTGGGCAGGACACACAGATTGCGACATCGCCTGATCACACAAATACCGGTCGCGACGCACCTGATGTTTCGCATGGCAAAATTCCCCAGATCGTAGAATATCAGAGTCCAAAGCTAGAAAAGCAGGATCTCCCAGTGGAACCTGTGCCTTTCACACCCGCAGCCCACGGAGCTCGTACTCCCACCCCTGAACCGGAAGTTTCGATCAAGTCGTTCGCTAAATTCAACACTCCCTCCCCAGTGCGACGATCCGACCACCCCAGAATTTGTCGCCTGTCCACGACTCAGCGGCCTGGGATCCTCAGCAACGCGACGCCCTTGAATCAATGGAGCAGTGCCAAGTCCAGCAACCGTCGCGTCTCGTTTGCCCCGCTGCCTAATGATGATGACCCTACTGAAGACTATCCGCTGAATGCTGTGCGCCACGCTTCGCCACCACCTGAGAACATGGTGGAAGTCGGAGATGAAGATGTTAACGAAACCTTTCGCAAACACTTCGACGCGATTAAGCGGCGCATCGACCGCAGCGATCCACCGAAGCTACGATTCCGGCAGCGACTGTTGCCGAGCTCTTCACAGCAAAGGCCTATGAGCCCGGCGGTTGGTGGAATGGCCGAAGCGTTCCAACAAGCAGATGCGCTCATCGCTGTTCAGCAGAGAATCCTCACCAATGACAATGTCACAGAACCAACGGGAGAGGCCGCTGCGGACGTCGCCCAGTCACCATGGCAGAGCCAAGGCCCAAGCCAGACCGACGACGTGGCGGCTGTCTTGGGGAACCTAGACCAGTTCCTCGACGCGTGGGACGTGGATACGGCAATAGAGCAGGCCAAATTGGAGACAGCTCCGGGGAAGTCGGAAGATCGGGACAAGCGAATCCCTAGCTTGGAGATAGATGCGTTACAAGGGGTTGGGGTCTGGGATTGATTGTAATTCATCGGCGGTGTGATGGGCGAATAGGGGGAACAAAGCAAAGCAAAGGGGCCGGGATGGCTACGATAGGAGGAGAACCGGTAGCAGGCTGTTTCCTTTTTTTGATACCCCATCTCTTATTGCTTTGCTTCACTTCTTTGGCGCTCTGTGGTTTTATGGACGCTCCAGGGCGCAATTTGTACCATCCAGAAAGTGGTTTACGAACATGATACTACGATTGAGGAAGACACTCATCTAAGTTGATATGAAAATGGTTCTGCTTGCCGCACTCTAGTCGTGTCTGCATGTGTGTTGGGCTATATATATTCGTGAATAATCGCATTATCAATCAGATTCTTCACCTATTATCCATTCTTTTTATTATTAGCCAAATGGTTTAACCATTTGGCTAATAATAGAATGGTGTAGAAAGATTAAACACCTAAGAAGGCTTTTCCTAGCCTTAGACGCCTCATATAGGGGTAGCCCCATTTTTCCGGAAACCTCCGGATTTCTAGATGGACACTTCGCTCTATAACCCCGATAGTCCCCTCCACCCAATATACCAACTGCTGGTGTGCAGGCAAACGGCCACCTGCCGTTATAAGTCGAACTGCGCTAGCACTCCGTGTTAGTTGTGCTAATGTATTCGTAAACCCTCAAGAATAAGCTCACCTAGTTTTCGTCCGTCTTCTTCATCTCTTCCTTCTTCTTCTCGACCAAGGCCCGGACTCCCTCCTAAATAAAGAGATGAGCAAAAGCGTGATTCAAAGTTTATATAAGGAGAACGGAAAACATACCTCGATGTCCTGGTCGACGCGCTATCAACAATTAATAATTAAGACCGGATTGCGAGTAGAGCCTGGAACACTTCATACCTCGACCGTGCCCACCTACAGAGCACACATTAGATGCGACCACACATAGTAACCGCAATGAGTGTCGGGAACGCCGATAACTTACGGTGCCCTCTTAGGCTTCTTGCCCTCCCCGGCGCCAGACGACTCGTTCTTCTAAGCAACGTTAGCGGTCAGGTAGCAACTTGATGTTTTGATACACCAAAACGCTCTGCCGATAGCGGACTTACCTGCTTCTTCGCTGGTCTCGGAGGGTCCTTCAATCAACAAAAAAATGTAAGCATAAGAGACTTCGCCTGGAAACGGAAGAGTGTAAACATGGCTTACGCCAGCCGAAGCCTTGCGGGCAGTCATCTGTTATCAACCAAGTCGGCTTCAACTTAACACATTAACTGTAGAATGAATATGGACGGTTCGTCCTAGGCGGCATTTCATCATCTCACAGCCATGGGGAATCTCTCGACACTCGTCTTGAAAAGCCCATAGTTGCCAACTCGAGAATACCGAGGCTTCGTAGCACCAGACGTCGACATCGCGCCTAGAGACGTATCCGTTGGTTGCGGCTGAATCATGGGTGGCTCAGACAAGGAGGGCTCTAAGCTGTAGAGAAAGCCCATAACGTCTATTGCACCATCACAATGGAACGGGAGAAACTCGGTGTGAACTGAGCGAGCGGCCTGGTATTCCGTACCTTCGTGGGAGCCTGTTCAAGTCAAGTTAGTGTAAGGCCCGGGATTCAAAGCAGCATAGAGTAGATGGGGGAACAGATCAATGCCCGACGATGCTTCTGCATATCGTCTACGCGATGCTCCAACGTAACCCGCGAGTCGCAAAGTAGTTTGGCTTTCTCGCACATTGAATGTACCATAGCTCACTAATATCAAGACTTAAACTCAATGTCGAGACCCGAACTCAAATACCTATCAAGCATTCCGTAGCTTTTTTAAACACGGCCGGATTCGAAGGAAATTGGTAACTTACCCAACAGTTCTTGGCCAGATGGCCCTCCTTCCCGCACTTGAAACGCTTTGGCCTTCGTCAATATGTGGCAGGAATGATACGACATTTCAACTGGGGGAACTGACGCGCGCCGTTGTCGTGGTTGGTTTCTAGCACATAGGTGACCGCGGGACTGCACTAAGGAGTCCAACATTTACCCGAGTGTTTGAGTGTTAAGTCCTCACGCGTAATGAAAGTGAACGGAAGTGAGAGCCCTTTAGGCTAGGTGCATTATCGACCGACCTTGATGTTTTCGGATGGATTTGAGTAAGAGCATAACTGTTCGGGCCCGAAAGATGGTGAATTATACGTGGATAGATCATAGAGGTGAAGCCAGAGAAAGCTTTGATGGGATGCTTGCAGCGGTTCTGACGTGCAAATCGAGATGTAACGGACGGTAGTTACCTCAATCTGCCATGATGTCAGAGACTCTAAACCGTAATCATACAGGTTGTGCCTGCTGTTTCGCAGTGAAAATTCGCGTTGTATGTGGCTTAAGGTAAATAAATAAAGAATATGTAGTCTCTGGCGAGCGCCGAATTAAGCCCTGATTCTGGCTAACTCTCCCACACACAAAACGTACGGATGCCCGGTATTCATCCATCACGCTATTCAGTTAAGTTTTATATGGAGCTATGCAAGGCTCTACTAACTATTCTATATCTATATAGTCAACCTTCACATATCCATGCATTTTGTCGGAAGTTGTTCGTATTCTACCTGTGATACTGGACAGAGACTAGAGGCATTCATCCAGCCTAACTTACAATGTGAGATATGCTATGCTATACCGTTGGCTTTGTTTCAGCTCAATACTAACTGTGATGAGTCCTTTACCGGAGCGACCAACGAAATTATCGAAGATGTCGTCTAACGAACGTGTTAAAGATCTTGGTTTAGATACCCCGGGCCCAGGTGCACAAGACACAACACCGTCCCTAGTACCGTACGAACCGAGTCCAGAAGAGAGGGACGAATATTACTACGGTTTTGCGGGGAAGCCGAGATTGGTCGCTAGGACAAGCTGTGACACCTGGGTCAAGCCACAGCACGAGGAAGGTTGGGATCAAAAGCTATGCCAGACTCCCAAGCGGTATGCCGCCATCGGCGAGCACGATATTGTCCGAAAATGGTCGAAGATCCTTTGTGTCCAGATTGCGCGCGCGTTAAAGAACTGCCACTGGAACTATTTTTTCCCTATCCGTACCGGTCTAAAGGGAAACCGTTTTCGAGGCAACTGCCCTGTTATACTTCTCATCGCGGTTGATGAGGATACTTTGAGTTGGAAAGACGGCATCACCGCCGCCCTCCAATGTCGGAGCATACTTCGGGACTTCCAGATCGGCGGCGTAGAAGTTGAGATTCTGGAAGGCCGATACCATCGTGCTGCCGTATCAACAGAGCTCGAAGCGCTATTTGATCCCGAGAACCCGACCCAGAAAAACGTCCACGAAACCATGGCACCAATGCTCTCGTCTTTAGGCTACCCTCTTGGGTATTTGGAGGATCGCAAGGGACAAGGCACTCTGGGGCTATATCTCAAATTCGAGGACCACGCGCCCATATACGGGCTTACCTGTCGCCATGTGGTACACGGTGACCGTCGGGCCGGTGACAGCTACAAGTTTCCGGGGGCTGGTCTACCACAGTATCATATCCAGGGAACCCAGACTACGTTCCAGGACTGGGAATTCAAGCTGGAGACAGAATTGGCCCGATGCAAGTCCCGTATTAAGCGCCTTGAAGATGCACACGAACGTTGGGACTCGTATCTTCAGTACGACGAAAGGAACCAGCACATGCGGCCAACTGACATGCAAAGAGAAGAACTAGATTCAAGCAGGCTCGAAGCTGCTTTTGTCGTGAAGGTCCTTGAGCGTGTCTCTCAGTTGGCGCAGAACGACAAGAGAAAAGTTGGCCATCTAGCTTTTCATCCAGCGTTCCAGGTCTCCGCTCGGAAACCAGGTTACCTCAAGGATTGGGCATTAGTCGAACTGGACTTGGCAAAATATTTGGGCCGTCCGGAGAACAAGGTCTTCCTGGGCTCTAGGGGGTTCGCTGAGATGGAATCTCATGTTTCCAGGACGATGTCATCAGCCTTGGTCAAAGGCCATCTGCCTCTTTCAGGCGTCTTGCCTGAAGAGTATACGCAGGCCCAAGTGTTCCTTTCAGACATGCCGCCTGAAGAACATATACAAGTCCCAATGATAGTTGGGAAGAGAGGAGCCAGGACAGGCTTGACATTCGGAGTCAAGAACGAGATCGAGGCAGTCATCAGATCGCCCGGATGTGGATTGGACGACCAGTTGTGCTGGGAAATGCTGATTGTTCCCACCGAAGGTACTGACAAGTTCTCTGACGGCGGAGACTCTGGTTCTTCCGTTTTCGATCTCGAAGGTCGTGTTGTTGGCCTAGTCACAGGTAGTACCCATGAGCCTAGGTTCAAAGAGGGTAAACGGAAGAAGCATCCTGGCCATGATACCTCACCAGATACGGCAGAGGAAGTTGATGCTACTGCATTAAGCACAAATGTTGATGGAACGGACATCACGTTTGCTTCGCCCATACGATGGGTTTTGGATGACATTGAGGACTTTACGGGGACGAAGCCTCAGATTGTCTAGCTGTGCAGTAGCTGTGTAGGAGAGCCTATGAAGCCCTGCCTAAGTGGTAAGCCCTGCGCAACAGGGTGACCTTCTGGTCCCGCTAGGTGGTAAGCCCCTGAAGGTGGCGGCCTGAGTATAGGTTGATATTGCCTTGGTTTCCGCTCCTTTTTTACCTGGTCCAGGTCGATAGGTCGGCTTCCCAAGGCAGACTGGCAGGGCCACGTCGCGAATGCATATCAACTAGTATTTGATGCGCTCCCGTCTTATCGTGACTTGCTTGGCCGATGACGAGCTCCCGTGATCGCTGTAAATGCTCTTTCGACTCCTTAAAGTTTGTATCGCTGAACAGCTAGAAGAGCTGGCATAGATGGACCGACGAATCAAAGCTAGCACTTTCGCCCCTGGGTGTACTTCTAGCAATACTGAGTCGGAATCAACGGCCGGTCCTGTTGCATACAACCCACCCCTACGCTGCTCTCCGTGTATCCAGAATGTCCTGGCCGCTTCCCACTTTACAATCGGGTTCGAGATTGAGGACGCTAATGGTAGGTATCGCAGTCGGCGAGTTACATGTTCCTTGGCAGTCCTTGTTTGTGACAATGCCAAGCAGAGAGGACGTCGTTCCCTTGCAATGCGCGGCGCGGGGGCTTGCCCCTTACCCCTTCCCTCGGGGTGTTCAGCCCGGGAAATGATGGCTATCTCTGCTAGAACGTGTAGCTTGATTCAGCCAAGCTCCTTAGACTAGTAACCCCTCTACGGGCTCCGGGGAGCCATGAATATATACGGTCCTGGGGCTCTCGCCGAGCTGTGATTGCAGCCCCCACGGGGTTGCGTCTGTTTATAGTAGCCGTGGTGGGTGGCGGCTAGACATAACCCAGGATAACAGACGTATGGGCTAGAAACGTGTTAATGGACTTGATTGTACGTACATGCCAGAAGTGAAGGGACAGGGATGGGCGTAAGGGGGCACTATTATGCCGCGCAGAACTTCCTTTTACTCCTTAGAGCATAGAGGGAACAGTGAGCCAGCTTTATGTAGTCCTCGGCGAATTCGCCCCTTTTCCTTTCTCTGCCAGGCCAAAGAAATCGTTCCGGAGACTACGACAAGCTACAATCACCCCTCTTGCATGTGAGAAACCGATGCGACGGTTACATACCAAAATAAAAACTAATTTTGCTCCATAAGGGTGAACGGGCAGGGGTATCTATCTATATATTCCGTTAATCATTTTGCTTTTAATACTTTCGATGCGCCCTCCACCACCCTTGCCTTATCTGGTTGGGGCACCTTTTCGCCGCAGCCTGTCTCGTCCTGAATATTCGCCCGAGTACTAACGGCGGGGCACTCATTCACTCTTCAGCCCAGACGACTTGCTCGTTATCCTTTCCCCATCCGCACCACAACGCCGCGAACACGGCGACGAAGACGCCCACGAGCGCACTCGCGGTCAACAGCACCGCGCCCAACATCGACGACGCCCTCTCTGCCCCGCTTGCCAGCATCTCGTCAAAGATCCCATCGAGCCGCTCCGCCATGTGCGTCTCGCCGAAGCCCTCCCTGACCCGCCTGACGCCGGCCTCGCTCATGTGCGCCAGCTCGCCCTCGGACAAGCGGTTGAGCACCAGGTCCATGACCTCGGTCCACAGCTCCGGCCCCTCGGGGCTCCTCAGCCAGCCGGTGACGCCATCGCGGACCGTCTCGACGGGGCCGCCGCTGTCGGCGGCGAGGACGGGCACGCCGCGGAGCATGGCCTCGAGGGGCACGATGCCGAAGTGCTCGTTACGCGGGGTGTAGACGAGGAGCGCGGCGTTCCTGAGCAGCAGCTCCTTGAGGGCGCCGGGCACGCTGAGCAGGAACACGACCTCGACGTCGTCGGGTGTCTCGAGCGCCGTGACGATGGTCCCGGCGGTGCGGTGGGAGAGCCCTAGGGAGTCGGCTAGCGCCACGAGCTCTCGGTGGTATGCCACGTTCTCGGCGACGCGGTGGTCGTAGCCGCCAGCGAGCACGAGCCGCACGCCCCTGCGCTGCGGCGGCGCCAGGCCCGCGAAGGCGCGGATGGCGAGGGCGATGTCCTTCTTGCGTTCGAAGCGGTTGATGCTGAGGAGGAAGCGCTTGCCGTTCCATAGCGGTTTGCCATCTCCTTCTCCCCCATCCAATATGCTCCCCGGTTGTTTGTTCTCGTTTGTCTCGCCGGTAGCGACGCACGGGTAGACCGTCTTCAATTCCTTCCTCTTGACAAGGCTAGGCCAGGTGCTCGCCACGACGCCGCGGGTGAAGTTGGAATTGACGGCAATGGTGTCGGCGAAGGCCATGCTCCACTGTTCGAGGGCGTCGAAGGGCAGGCGGTAGACGCGCTTCCACCAGCGCGCCCGGCCGCGGGCGAGCAGCAGGTCCGGGAAGTGGCAGTAGAAGAAGATGCGGGAGGTGGGGTCGAGGAGGCGCAGGAGCGGCAGGCCGGCGCTCAGCTGGTCGACGAAGTAGGCGTCGGAGCCGAGCGAACGCAGTTCGGACGTGGCGTATACCTGCAGGATCAGGTGCAGCTGGCGCAGAATGGCGCACAGGATGCTGAAGCGGCCGAGGATCGAGGGTGGGATCAGGGTGTTGCCGCCGACACGTACATCGAGGGTTCCTGCATATTCGCGATTTTTTAGAGCGTGCCCCCTGTCGATCCAATGTGCATCAATCCATATATGTGCCACAAGGAAAGGCGGAAACAAAGGAAAGGAAGGAATTAAGAGTGCATACCATCTCTCGCCTCGTCGAAGCAATGTTTGGGGTCGCGATGGCTAGTAAATATTACGACCTTGTTGCCCCGGTTCTGGAGGCCGACGGCAGCATCGACAACTAACCTCTCGGCACCTCCGATGCCAAGGTCCGGGTGGAGGAAGATGATTGTCTTCCTGTTGTTAGCTGCTTTTGCCATGTTGTCCGTAAGTTGCCATGTCTCTCCCCCGGGGGCGGCGACGAGATGGGAGAGAGGGTGATGGATCTGGTAGGGCGACTTGACCAGGTGATTAGACAATCGACGAACAGATTAGTTGGGTTGGTTGTTGGATGGAACTTGTGTTGCGCGAGAGAGAAAGAGAGAGAGATGAGTATCACTATCTTGATCACGTACAGCAGAAAAGGGAAAAGCCCCAATCTGCAACCTGTCACCACCCGTCAGCCCTACATAGTTCTCAGGGCGCTATGTGGGGCGTTGACCCCCACACCCCACGCGGGCCTTTGAGTCTGACCACCCCCCTGAGCATGTGTGTGTGGGGTGTAGGGGTGTGTGTGTGTGTGTGTATCACCTGGCCAACTACCGTCTCGACAAATATCGAATATCAAACTGATTTTGCTCTCCCGAGCTCATCCCTAATCTCTCAATCTCAATCTCATTCTCGTACTCATATTTTCATAGTCGTCCAGACTACCTAAGCCAAGCAAACTCCCAATTCCATAACCCGGCCCCCCCCCCTAGGAAAAGGGCGTCAAACAATACCCCATACATAAACCACCCCAGGTCCAGTGCCTCAACCGCCGAGATATTTCAGGGGTGAGCAACAGATGACGGTAGCCGAGTTCTTGACTCTCAAGAACCTTTTCTAAAAAAATAAAAATAAAAATAAAAAAAATTGAAACATGGAATAAGATACACAACGGGGGGTATGATATGTCGACGAATGCGAATCCCTGCCATGGACCAAACCCAGCGACCAGAAAGCCTAACGTTAACAAGCGACTTTGAAAACTCATCCCACGAAAGAGACCCGAAATACGCCTCCTATCTGGTACGCCCGGTATCTGTCCCAAACCGCGACCGAACAACGAAAAGACATCGAGAACTTGCGCCCCTCTCATTTTGGTAGCTGCTGCGCCATCCCTCCTCATAGCTCTTGATAGCATATCCCCCAAATGTGCCATCTGGAGGCCAAGCAAGTCGGGGTTTGTGCCATTAGTCGCTAACTGACAGATCCCCGTCATCCTCGTCTTCCACGTCGGCCTGGTCCTGGCTCCGCATATGTCTACGCTGTGTCACGAGTCCTAACTCGTTGCGCACATCCCTTTGTATCCGAAGGAAGTATTTTCTGAGTGTACGGAGACCCCGCAGGAATCCGCTGTCTGCTTCGTTTGGGTGCTTTGGCGGGCACGGCTTGTCCGCCGCCAGTTCGCCCGGTGTCACGCTGTTGGCAAAGTCTGCCATCTTAAAATCGATCTCCCTTTTCGTCCGCCGCCGTCGTCTGATATCCGGCGTATCCTCCGTGTCCGTGGGGAAGTCGGTCGTGGAATCATCCACTGCCGTGTCGTATTCGTCTTCTGACGTGTCACCGTCGTAGAACATAAGGAGGCTGGCGGCGTAGAATCGGTAACCCCGAAGACGCCGGACCGTCTCCTCAAGTTGACTTAGCTTCTGAAGGATGGTCGGGATGTGCCGTAAGACGCTGCCGTAGTCCACGCCGTCATAGAGGAACATGGTTAGCGCCCTCTGAAACTCCTCGCCGGCTTTCAGGTCCCGGCCCCAGTATTTGTCTTTGAAGATATACGTCCGAGCCTTCGCATCCCAGGCCTGCAGACCACAGACTCTGACACCCAGGTCTCGTGATGTAGTCGCGGCACACTTGCGTCGTTGTGACTCTCGTTTCTTGGCACTAGCTTCAACGCCATATTGCCGGGTGCCCATCTTCAAGTCCATAATGCAAGGTCGTTTCATTCCCGAGGTTAAATCTTCTAGTAGGAGGAAGTACTCGACTCTGGAGCCCTGCTGGGCCCGGGCTTCCTTGGGATTGATAGGTCGCGGTATATTTTTCACCTCGGTCGCCGGGCTTGGCAATCCTGATGTCTCCATGGAGGAAAAACCGGATTGCGGCAGAGAAAGTGCCATCCCGTGTTCTTGTCCCTCGGAATCTTGACCTTTACTGCTCTCGCGTTGGCCCGACGTTGTTTTAGACCACTCGCGCTCCGTGCCGTAGCCCGCATCGTCAGCACCCTCGAAATACTGCAAACTACCACGCGATTGGTGCACTTGATACCCGTCGGAACTGGTAACGACATCCTGGGGCTTTCGACGAAGACCACTACCAGAGTACCGTCGCTTCCGCCTTTGTCGCGGAGAGAAGCGACCTGCGAGGGTTTCAGGCTCTGGTGCGCTGCTGCCAGTAACATCCTTGACCTGACCGGGAAACTCCGCATTCGGAACAGCATTCACTGGCCCAAGGTCGCTCTGGGTCTGTAAGATTTGCCTCATGACATCCTCGCCACTCGTTCTTCTATCTACCCCAGCAGGCCTTTCCGTCGGCTTACCGCGCATTACGGCGGCATGGGAACTGGCAGGCCGGGGTTCTAGTTGTGCCGGGCGACGAAAGATTGACCGTGATGAAGACGCCGGCCTCTGATGCCTTTGCACGGCAATGGGTTGCTTCAGAAAGGCGTCATTGAAAACTTCGTTTCGGAGCCGCTTGTTCACAGTTGTGGCCCCCCAACTGCTCGCATGCCGCTCCTCCAATTTGGGCCGCTGCGCAGGAACTCCACCGTTCTCTACTCTCTGTGTGTGGTGCTTGACTCCGTACGCCCCGCCTCTGGCCTCGGATAAACACCTCAGGCGCCCGGAAGCGCTAGAAGAGGCTTCCACCGGTAGTAGCAGACTCCGAGGCAGAATATGTCGGTTGTCAACGAAAGTGACCGTCGGTCGTTGGGTATGCCCCGATTGCATGGACTGACTGACTATCCGGCGGTGATTCTGTCCGTTGATATCCGATCTTTGGGGACTTTGACCAACATGCTTCTCGTTGGTGTCACGACCGCTAGACTGAACTCCCTGGCCGTTTTGCCTTTTCTCTAGCTCCGGGAGCTCATCCTTCTTGGCTGTCGACCGTCGTCGCGGCTGTTTTTGGAAGGTTACGTTGAGAACGCCAATGTACCTGTAGACAGTTAATACGCGTTCGGTGTCCATGATGGTCTTAGGGCCGAGACCACGCAGGGATACGATACTGGGGGGCAGGTATAACTGCTGTTTACACACCTTGGTAGGAAAGGTAGAAGATCACGATGATATCTTTCAATATTCTCATAGAACTCGTTTTCTCGATTATTCAGTTGCTTGCAGACAGCTCTCTTGGAAAACCTCCACAGGGTCGTATGACCTCCTACCTGGTGCTTATAGGGAATGAGTTCAATTGCCTCGAGAGGCTTCTTAGTCTCGATTTGGTGGTCATGGACAAAATCATCGTAGTATTGGGGGGGTGGACGGGAGGATTTCCGAGAGGAATCCTTGGTCCTCCGCGAGGATTCGATATCCTCCTCTATGGCACACTCATCACCGAACTCCGGCGCGAAGCCTCTGGCCTTCTGAGCAGGTTCGACTTTACGGCTGGGGAGACCTTCTCGTTTCTTCTCGTCTTCAGATTCGGCTTCTTGCACATCCGCTTTGACTAACCAGGGATGAAAATCCTCTTTCGTGGACCGCCGATGCACAGCTTGAGGACCACTGTGACTCGGGGGTAAATTCTCCGCGATATCTGAGGGCTCTTCCAAGCCCTGATGAGGAAGAAATACGGCAGAGGAAATTTTTTCTTCTGAAGAGTCCTCGCCAGTCTCGGCGTTCTCTCCAGTTTCAATGCTCTCACCTGACTCTCTGCGAAGATGCAGCTTCTCATCAATTGACGTCAAAGCATCGGATAGCACGTCATGCCGCCCCCTATCCGACACCAACTTGTCTGGACTTTTTTCTATGCCAGTCTTCTCCCCACGCTGCTTCGAGAGGCTGAAATAGTCCGGTCCCAAAATGCGGCTAGCAGCAGATCCAGCATCAGAAACCTTCGGAGGCAAAGACTGTCCGTTCGTCACGTGAGCGTGTGAAGACAGCTCTTTCTTCGGTGAAGGCGAAGCCGACAGATGTCGAGGACGTTCGTCGTCGTGCCGAGTCTGACGCGGGGTATCCGAGGGTACTTCCTCCGTAGGCGGCAACTTCTCTCCTTGGTGGCTACCTGCCCGTGCATCTTTACGCTTGCCCTTCTCGTTCGGGAGGGCTTCTTTGAAGAACCGGAGACTATGGCTTGCTTTCCGACTGCGGGTGGGTTCCATACCTGCCAAGACCTCAGTGATAGACTTCTCCACTTGTCCCTGCGCGTCTAGGCTGCCGACGATATCGCCAGTATCAATAGACCACGCCTTTTCGGGCCCCATTGACATCGTCCGGTCGGTTTGTCGCAGCCTGCACTGGGCTTCGTGGTCAGACGGCGGTTCGCGCTTATCAGCCATGCGAGAAATGCCTTCTTGGCCAGCAGAGGGGTGCGATGGCGAAGCATCCCCCGTATTTCCGGGTGGGAATTCGGAGCCATCTGGCTGCGAGGGCTTCATCTCCTTCACTGTACGCTCCAGCGATCGTCCTCTACCCATCAAGGTAGTGGGGACGTCTTGCCGACGCACGAGCACCGAACTTCCATACGACATGGCTGGCACCATAGGTGGAGCAGTGGTGATATCTGTCGGAAGGCGAGTTTCTGGAGATTGCGGCAGCAAAGGTTCCGATTTGGCCACTTCAATGGGTAACGACGAGCTCGTCAGCGTCAGAGAGCTGACGTCGATATCCGTAGGGACGTCATCATGCCATGTTGTTGTCGTATGCGAGAGACGCGCTCCATTCGTCGTATTTCTGACGCGATTGGACTGCGGCGGGTCATTGGGTTGCGTGAACTTCTGCTCGGTACGACGTTGATCTTGCTGAGACAGAGGAATACCTCGAGCAGAGGCGAGAGCCTGTGTCAGCAGAGAGGCACCGGCGGATCTATGAATGACCAGAGGCGGCCGGGACTTCTTATTGCTCGGATGGGCATGGTCATGGAGGTGCTGGTGACTGTTGCCGGCAACCGTAGTGGCTGTTGGCGGTTGAACGGAAGATAGGGAGGGTACATGCACGTCAGGATCAGTACCTGTTGATGTATCTGGCACTACCGAAGGCGGCGAGACATGTGCGTCTGCCCGTTCGCGGGGATCTGAGGACGAGGATTGGGTCTGCGTCTGCGTCTGAGCCTGGGACTGGGACTGAAACTGGGACGGTGATTGGGGCGGGGGCGGGGACGGGAACGGGGACGGGGACGGAGACGGGGAGGGTGAACCAGTCAGAGGGCCAGCTTCGGAGGATGGGTTATCAGTGACATGCCCAGTGGCAGCAACGGCACTCGTCAGACTCCCAGCGTCACCCACGTCCACAGGGTCCTGCCAGGTGGGCAGAGCTGGGGTTGGCAGGGCGGCAGCAGAGCTCACCAGTTCAGGAGCCGCAATAGCAGCAGCGGGTGCGGCATTCCCAACTTCATCAGACTGGTCGGACATGAGGTGAGCATCGGGCGAATATCATGACAATATAGGAGGGATGAAGGAATGATTCGCAGGGAATGAAAGCGAGCTGCAGCGGTAGGGGCCGTAGGCGTGGGAGTGGGCGTGGGAGTGGGATGGGCGTGGGCGTGGGAGTGGGCGCGGGTGTGAGCGGAGAGGCCAATTCTAGTTGGTCTGGTTTTGTCCTTCGCTGGGAAGTTGGTAAGATGAGGTAAGGAAGAAGAGTCTCGATCTTAAGGGCAGGTAATGATCGGTAACGAATTGGAGATGATCTTGAAGTTGCATAGGAATGGAAACAGTCAGACCCTCAAATGTTACCTAGGTACCTATGGGTTTGTATGTTGTTATAATAATAAACAAACAAAATATATATGTGAGGTACAAAGTACGTAAGTAGGTAAGAGAGGAAGGTAGGTAGGTAGGGTCCCCAAAATATTGAATAAACAATTGCAATCCATAGAAGATGCTTTTTAGCAGAGAGGTAAAGGAACTGTAAGTGGGCGTACAGTATCCGTAGGTACCAGTAATCGATTATGTAGATTGCAGCCCAGGGCCCACACATTGGACAGCCCAATTAATTACTTAACCCCCACCACGGCACACTAGGGCCCAACAACCTGGACATAGGACAAAGAACCGCGGCCCCTACTTACCTAGGTAACGTACATAAGCAAGTATGTACGCTACCTAGCGTTACCTGACTTTCCTAACCACCTTATAAAGAACCCCATAGGCGAGTCCTCAGAAACTCCATGACGACGGGCCTTATTAGTATCTTCACTAGACACATGTTTGGAGTTGCGAGGTAGCTCCAGTTACCTAAGTCCGTTCTTCGCATGCTTGTTCCCGGGCTCTGGTGGGGTGGATAACGTCACACCCACGCTTTCTTTCCGTGTCCCCCAAAATTACGACCTGCCAGCCTCCAAGGTTGCAGCCCGATGTAGGAGCTAGACTCTTGCAGATATGTACTATAGATAACCACTGAACACTACACTATTATATCGTCGTATGCTAGACTACTGGACAGGTAGATGTTATCTATCCAGGTAGGCAGGCAGTCTGCTCGATGAATAAACCTTATCGTCTGGTAGTAATCTCTAGATTAGCCTAGAAAAGTCGGAACCGCGTTACGAATTCAGGCTGCATCGGGTATCAATCATTGTAGGTACGTATCAGTCCTAGACGAGCACACTAAAATATCCCAGCTGCTTCACTTAAGCTCCAGTTCACCAATGAAAGAGGTAACGTCTTCGAGACACGTTCTAAACTTGACCGCCAGACTGAGGGAAGAGGAAATAACACCCACGTTGCTGGTTTGTTACATCCGAGAGGCTACGAGTTAATTAGGCTCCTCTGCCTTCCAGATTTGCAGTGTCTACCTAGGTCCTAGGTAGTCGCTAGGTCGTTGCCGAACGGCTACAGACAGCATGGCCAGCGCCTCAGCCCAAGACTCGCTTATCAGAACCTATTAACCCTTCATGGACAAGCAGAACCCTGCATTCGCCAAGACGGGTTCCCCTGTCCTTCCGTGGATGGTATCGCCCGGGCAGCCGGGAAGTGACTGCCGCGTGGTGAGAACCCCACGAGCGTCTACATGTGTCCCGCTGTTTGGAACCAACGGAACGTTCCATTAATGCTTCCGGGAACTGAAGAATCGTCCTCATAGGTAAATTAGACAGGTCAGACAGGGATCCGGAGTATTGTGTATTACACAAAGATCGCACTGACGTGCAGAGATCAAGATCGCCTGTCGACCAATCATTCAACAACGTGCCCTTTCGACGGGCGTATAATCAACCCGCTTCTGCGTTTGCGACCATAATCCAGGGCCGAATTCTACGAATAATAACTAACGCTATGCCTGAGTGTTGTTGTTGAGATTTCCACCTATATCAACCTATAAAATACTCCCACATAGGCTGATTTGTATTTTTAGCTTGATATATGACAAGAAAACGTGTTCCGATATGGGACATGAAGTCCTTAAATGGTATTTTATTGGATGGTGAAACTAAATGTTTGGTCGACCATAATGAAAGCGGTGGATGACGGTTCGAATCACCATCTCCAGCTCAACGGCCTAGTCACAGTGGTAGGTGGATGTTGCATCGCCGGCGATGTCATAAAGCGTTAGGAAACGACATGTCATCTCAGGAACGATAGGCTAGATAGACACTGCACAAAAGGAGTTCGCCGAGGGAATATAGAGGTTATGAGCTCAATAAGTCTTGATTCCTTTGGTAACTTCCACAGCCTGAAAAATGAGGATCAAAGCTCCCTATAGAGACACTCGGACTTCCCCCGATAATGCGACTGGCATAAAGTAAACAACGAGTCAAAGAGTAGGATATAACTGATATAACCACAGCCAGATATACAAAGGAAATCGATTCAGCATAGGGATGTCTTCATATCGTAACAAATGGATTTACGTCTTGGTAATTAGCAATTTTTTTACATGAGTACGTAAACTTTTAAATTATATATAATTATCACTTATCTCGGATCGACCAAGTCTTCTGAACCCTCCTGTGCGTTGAACCATATAGGGTGCTTTTAAAATATAACTCAAGGATAGCCGTTGGCTTCGAAGTTTACCAGATAGCTTCATGATGCCCCTGAACAGGGATGGAATACGTATGAGTCGACTAATCTACTATGCCCACTCTCTAGTTCACAAGCATCAAAATAGCACACGCCACGAATATCGGCATCGGTTGACGCTTCATAAGAATAACTGCGGACTCACGATGGACCAGGTGCTAGATAGACCCAGAGTAAGCTGTATTGTCCCGGTTAGTATTATCCCAAGCGGCCAAATGATGCCTCTTCTATCATCGGACTATCCTTCTTAGGTCCCAACCCAACCCCACCGATCAGATAGATGTAGCCGCCGGATAATCCTCGCAACCGGATTCGCGGGAGTGTTATGTGCCCGGGAGGGCTCAAACTCGGTCATTTCTTACAAGAGACGAGCTGGTGAGTACGGGAGACTAGTAGTCTATATCACATAGAGCTACTCTCCGAGTGTTATAACGAGACAACAGTGGCTTATATACCTAGGGCCCGCGGTTGGGCCTGTACCACATATGGCGGCCGTGGAGGCCGCCCGGGCATTCATAATCAGTGACGCTCAGGGGTAGAGCAGGGACATAATTGGCACGAGCAAGGGATGCCGCTACCAAAACTGTGCGGAAATTATACGGGAGAAGAATATATGCCCTAGAGGCATCAACGTCGAGGTTCATAACGCCCGTCTCTTTCATATTGCCTTACCATGCGGGTCCACTCGCGATTATCATCTGCTTCTTCACTCACGTCTTGCCAATCACGCTCGTTCTTCACCTTAAGCCTGCACCTACCCATCGAACCTTTGCCGTTGAATCCCTCAAAATCAAGCATCCACTCCAGGGGCAACATGCCCTTAGGGGCACCATCGGGTGAGTCGAGCGCGTCGTCAGATACCCAAGAGTACCCAGCTTTGAGAATCACGGACGCCGTGAGCACGAACATACCCCAACCCAGCCGTGTGATCTGGTACGGAGGACGTTGGCGGACGACGCGGCTCGGTCGGAAGGTCGGATGTAGAAAGATATGGACCTCCTCAATGATGTCTGTCCTGCTCGGTTTGACAAAGAAAGTCCACCTGTGCGGATTCTGTGCCGGGTCGTCCGGCAGCGGCGCGACCCACTCGTGGCGATTACCGATGTACACTGTCACTGTTTGGATACCTTCTCCATCCGCCATGTCCCTCTCTCCATCCGCTTCCCTTTCTGCCCAAGTCCTGGGGTATTTCTCCTTCAATTCCTCTGCTCTAGAAGCATTGAGACTGGCTGATGCCAAGGTCCTGCACATAGGGCACCGGGCTTGGAGCTCGGAGACCGGATCGAAAGCGACAGGCTCCTCGTCAACGTCAACTATAGTCATCGGTTCCGTAAGTGATACCGATGCCCATGTGGCCATGCAGAATCTGCATAGCGTGTGATTACAGGTTGTGGTTACGGGGTTGTAGAGAAGAAGCTGGCAGATGGGACATATATCATCTTCGTGGACCAACTCAGAGTTCCCAGCTAATTCGTCATCCTCGGCTACTTCTTCGGAGGCTGTTTGTTGTGACTCCAAACCTCGCGCCTCGCTGCCGCCCAAACCGCTCCCCACTTCTGCTTGGGGCGCCGAATTCCGGATGCTGGTTTGGCCTCTCCCTTGTCTCCGAGGCATGGACCGCCTCGCCCGAGCGGTTTCTGGCGAGTCGAGTGGGATAGAAGTCATGATGATTTTGTTGCTGTAACTCGCGCGGACAAAGGTCCCAGAGCTCTGGTGACTGTTGACTAACGGCAAAAAGAAGCCACGTGACGTACCGGGAGAACGGAAGCAGGCTGCCAGGGGCTTAGGAATTAAGCGAACGTGGCCTTAGGAAGATCTAGAGTTCGTAACCTTCCTGATCACGACAGACGGTACCACCGTAGGAGCAATTATTGAGACCGGAATCCCTAGAATAGGACATAATTATGGGAGTGGCAATTGACCCTACATATCTCTGACATCAGAATGTCAAGATGTGGCTGTGCTGTCTGTGGCTGGAGCGGTGAGATGATGGGGGCTACGACGCCCACTCCCTTTCGATCCCATCCCAACTTATTTTCCCAGAACGGGTGCCGAAACAACACTGGCCGACATACATGTACCTAGGGCACCAATGATCCGAATGTGTTAGCTGACTCTGAAATGTAAACGTTGCCTACAGCAAGCCTCAAGGCATTTTAAGGTGGCCCTACTTACCCCTGAAACTAGCTACCATTGCTAACGTCAAAGCAAAGCAAGATATGGACGTCTAATTTACACAGCCATAAATCCAATGCTTCAAGTTATCCGTATTTGTTTCGTGCCCTCTTTCGGTAGGCCTTCCCGAGCCCAGCCACTATATAAATCTTGACCATAAAGAATTCATACGTTGAACAATGATGAACACCGCCTGTTCTATCCCACCGTTGGCCTTATAGCAGTGATCAAGTCTGAGTCTGTCCTTGAATAGCAGGTGATGCTTCTTGAGTATAGACGTCCTGGACCCTGACCCTCTTCGACCCCGCGGCTCTTTCTTTGCCTGCCCAATGAACTCACCATGTATGTCTTAACCTAGGTCTGCAAGTGCAGCCGAGAGTTCTATGCTCGTACGCATAGCAAATAACGACTGGGAAACCTCTACGAGAATGGGCGGCTGATGTTGTATGCTTTGGACGACTACTGTGCTATGTAGTCTACAGAGTCGCGTCGGGATCGGCAGAGAAACCGGTGCGATACATGCCAGACCGGGGCAGAAGCCATAGACATCTATGGATGGCCATCGATCTCAAGGGCAATCTCGGTGTTTCCTGACTAAGTCGACTCGGCCTTGAGCTGGACTCGTTAGAACAGTACTCTAGCACCAGTTCCGGACATCTCAGGCTTGCTTCCTTGATATAACATAGAATAGCCATAGGCTCCTCTGCGGCGCGGATGCGCCTGAGAACCTCGTGCATTTCGTTGTTCGGAAGCTCACCGAACAGCCTGTAGAGCTCGCGTAGCTGTCCGTTTTCCAGCTGCAGGTCCGCATTTCGTTTTCTCAGCCTCATGACATCAACCCGGCCAAATTTCTCTTCAAAGTGCATTCGCTATTGCGGCGACTGCATGGTCCGCACCCTGGCTTCTCGCCATCGCATTTGCATATCCTCTTGCGGCACGGATCGCACGCGACAATGGTATTGGTCTGTCGTTTCATGGAGTGCTTGTCGAGGTTTTTCTGTTCTGGCGACACATCTCGACCTTCCCCTGGCAGGCGCGAATCGGGAGCCAGTGGACGGAGACGCCTCTCCATTTAACCTTTCTAGTATCGGTGGCAGAGGGGCATGTTTTGCTGCGCATACCGGATGCCGAGAGGGTCTGGGAGCAAGATTTAGGAAAGCGAGCTTCGAACGCCCATCTGGTATTTGGTCATATTAAATACCTATGGCACATCGGGAAAGTGGAGTAGCAGTATGCAAGAACAACTTGAAGTACTTTATTCCTGACGCTCTATTTCCGTCATGATCCGCAGCACCGCATACCTCCCTGGTCAGAGTTGAAAGGTAGTTGTTTCTCCGCGACCCATGATATTCATCAATCGGATGTCCTGGTTTCTCGGAGCTCATGCCGCCCTCTCTAAAGGAAACTTCAGGTCTACTGTGAAGTCTTTTATTGGTCGATTTGGGCCCTCAATTGGATACCAGTAATGATTAATCTATATTAGGTACTAAGACGCCGAATATTAACATTCTGCCCAGGTACCCCCTAACATTAGGTCTAACACTATTACTGTATTAAAGGTTTAATTCATATCAACAGTTTTATTATAGATTTCGAATAATAATCGAAACATTTTTACTAAAAAAAAGAGTATAAAATTTAAAAATTATAAATGTTAAAAAAAGAAAATGGTAATTTAACAAACTTACCCCTACGACGTAGTAATCACACGACCGTTCGGTCGAGCCAATGCGTTGCCTTTAATAAGTTGGAAAAGCACTCCCCCAGAAAACATACTAACTTAGACTATAATTAACCGGGTTCCCATCATTAAGAAGTGATCCCCAGCAAAAGCAGAACCACACCGAAAGCTTAGGGCGTCTTAGGTTAAGACAACTTGCGATTTACATCACTAGAACAGCAGGTTTCGTAAATGCATTGTTTACGGAGGACAAGCGAACCGGTAAAGGATACCTCTGATGCGCACCTACGTCCTCTTAACGTCATCGCCAAGTGTTACCTCAGCTGCGAAAGCTGTTAAGCTAGCTTCGCATAGGAAAAGCGCCTGCGGAGGAATCCGAGATCACTTTCCCTAAATCGACTCTTCTGCGGTCTAGTAAGGTTCATGCCACTTACTCCTGGTATTTGAGCCCCATTCCCACGTTTAACGCCCATTGGATATCCATGCAAAATAGGGTCGATGGGTACTTTTTTCCCCTGACGATGCGTCACTTCTACAGACGCCCAGCACTGGAGCGATATGGTCCATAGCTACCGGAGTCCCCTATATACGGAGATGACATATCCGGAGAACAATGAAGACAGAAGAATGTAAACATAGCGGGACTTAAAATGCAGATCTATATCTTTAGACGGAAAGCTGTGGTTATATAATTAGGGGACGAGTCGACTGGTGATCTTTGGCGGTATAGGAACAAAAGCAGAGAACGGTAACAGTAGCCCTAGCCGTCTACATGAGAGGTATTTATTGCAAATAAACTCATAACTGTGCACTACAAAGATCGTAAGTACGCTATCTTCGCGGGCGTGGGTAGCACGTGTTACGACGTTGAGCCGAACATAACGGCTGAACCCAGGTTATGAAGAGTCAAGGGTTCTTCCACTTCCCACGACGTTTCACGAATATAAAGAGGGCTTCCCTCCCAGAGCTGTCCCAAGATATCGGTATATATTGAAACCCTGGCTGGACAGAGGTGTCTCACAACGAATGGTAGGCGCACTAGGCAAGGAGAGAGGCTTGGGTGTCTGTGTAGTACTTCCCACGCAGAATATGCGTCTGCAAAGTGAGAAAGTTATGCACATGTGGGGTAAGGGTAAGGGGCTGCCAGGGGCCGCTACTACTAAGTACGTAAGGGCCAAAACCAAGAAAGCAAGGCGTCACTGTTTACAGGGGGACATCCCACCTTACAGTACCAGCTAACCTACATAGAGGCTATGATCGATCATAGTGGGGGACGCCCACAGTCAAAGACAAATCTCGCTACCGAGTCCTGGCAGCCCTGGGTACCCTTCCTCCGTTTACATGAGCTTACCCCGGGATAATGCCTAAGTGACCAAGGCGTAATTCTCGCGGGCAGCAATGGACATAGATTGGGGCACCTATCCATTCGGTTAGTACCTCGCCAAATATCTCCGCCTTGTGTGGAAGGACAATTGCTGATCCCCGATGTTGCAGTCACGAGCTCCAACGCGGGCCTTGGCGGTAAAAATCCCCCCTGATGCTTAAATAGTAGCGACTGAACCGCTGCAGGTATCTTCACGGGGTCTCGGTATTAAACCCTTCAAGATCAATGACATTATTGGCGTCGTGAAAGCTTACACCGTGAGTGGCTCCTCTGATAAGTCTACTTCCTTCGTCTCTGCTAGACATGGTGCGGGCTCTCGGCTGCTTCCAATGACGATAATGGCTTGAGACATGGCTTTTACACCGCATTAGCTGGATAGCGAACGCCAATGCTGACTGCTGTAGACCCGCGTGGGTGGAGGCCCATTCAAACCTGAGGATACAGGTGAAGTAGGGACCAAGCTACAAGACATCCAGCAGGAGTGAGGCGTATTGACAGGTAGAAGGCTTGATCTCTTCGTCTTAAAGTACTCTGCCGCTGTAAACCACTATACGGCTTTGAACTTGACTAAACTTGACAGCCTGGACTCGTTCCCGGTTATCAAAGTGACCGTGGCATACAAAGACCCCAGACCGGCGAGGAAATCACCGTGTTCCCCGCGGACATTGATCTCCTCGAGCGGGCGGAGGTCGTATACAGGGAGTTTGGGGGTAGAACTCTTCTATCGCTCATATCAAGACCTACGACGCTTTCCCGCAACAGGCTCGGGGCGTTCGTCGAGTTTATCGAGGAATTTGTTGGCGTCAAATACGACATACAGGAACGTAAGTAAACCCATATTTCCCAACTAGAGAACATACTAATCGCGGATACTGTCGTAGACCAAAACGGGAGGACATGATTATCCGATAGACAGCTGTGTTGCAATAGATCGGTATCCAGATATCCCGGAAGAAATGTAGAATAATATATTCCATCTTAAGAGAAAGTAGACACAGATAAACTTAACCGTCATTACCTGTCATAGTCTCTCAGACGCCGCATTAGCATGGTATCGGAATTATTGCGCGTGGTATTAAATTGGATTTGACAGCGGCTAACTGTAGACCTTCGATTAGGCATGTCAAGCAACCCAGCACAGCCTGGTGGGGAGCAGTGCCACATGGACAACATCGCATGCAGCATCACGATGCGGGCAGGAGGGCAACGCGTAAGGTGCGCGCGGTTTGATCCTCTCTGAGGGCACACTCCTAGTGGGTGTAGCGCACGCGCCATCGTAATATAATGTAGGCTTCCCAAGGCTTCCCATTGTAACAACCACCACAGACCATAAGACCCCTCCTACAATAAGATAAAGAGTCGAGTGTAGACAAGATGGTTCCGACACAAACTTAACGCCTCCTCGACATTATCAAGTTCAATCCCTCCTGCCTCGGGAATTGATGGCCGTCCACTCGTCGTCAGTGGCAGGATCGGCAAACCGAGTAGAGGAATCCGGGCCACCTTCTCGAAAGGGGTAACTCTACCACCAGAAAGCTAAAAGAGAAGAAAAAAAACCCGGCGCGGCCGCGCACATGTTTTCGTATTAAAGGCACTGAGCATGCACCCTTGGATGTCAGAGCCGCTGCGGGAGAGTGTTAACGAGAACGCGCCGCGCCGCACCGAACCGCAACTCTGGGCTCGGCCCCGTTTACTGAACCGGGCCTTTAGACAGGCAGAGCGGAAAGATTTTCCGAAGGTCGTGACTCGGATCTGGTCAAATCATTGTGTTGTTCCATGGTCGGATACTAAAAGTTTCGAGGCAGACGAGTGGCATATTTATGTCTATGTTAAGCTTCGTACGTCTAGGTTTCTTCTTTTTTTTCATTCTGTTAATGTTTATGAAAAAGGCGCGCGCATATGTATATGTAAAGTCTCTGTAATCTTGTGGGCAGATATCTTCCGCTTGTTTCACGCTCTCGGCCGCAAAGCTAGTTCGGCGGGAAAAAGTAACGCCAGCACACCTTCAGACGGTGTGCTTGTGGACCCATCACAGCCATCAAATTGGCTCTATATGTGCCTCTTCTGTTCCAGGGGGGGAGAGAGCTCCTTCCATCTAGTTAGGAGCTTAAGGCAGCGCACGGGTTTGGCACTACTAGGAATTACTGCAAGCTTGTTACCTTCCGTGGACTAAACCTGCTGCCAGCAGGTCTGTCAAGCCGCAAATCTACTATGCTTCCGCAATCGCTTCCCATACCGAAAAAACAGATACGGGAACGGGAGCATCGCGACTGTTAGGAAAGCGAGCAGGCTTGATGCCCACTGGTAACCAAGTGTGTTATACATCTGCAGTCCGAATAACGGGAAGGCGGCTGTGTGTGATCTAGTTAGCCCACGAGTCTTACCACCGATATACGAAATGCTCGACTTGCCTGCGAATGCGCACCGTACGAAACTGTTCGCTGCCAGGGCTGATGCGGCGTAAAGTGGGTATGCGTCGACTATGGGTCTCCAGCGTCAGTTTCTTGATGAGATGGCAGCAAAGGCTATTCTCGTGCCGTCTCATAGCAACTTACCAAGAAATGTGAATATTCCGGTAAAGACGAGAAGGGTCTGTCCGCACCGATGTTAGCGACTCTGTGCAGGGGACGCAAAAGGGGCTTGGTTTTCAGACTAGCCAAGAGCAGGCAACATCTATGGATAATAGTGGAAAACAATTGGCTAAGGCCAGCGACGAATTCGGATCAAACAGGAGCTGTACTTACGCCGGCGCCGAATATACCTGATCCGATAATGGGCATAATCCAATGGACGTGGGGATACGTGGTCCAGGCAAACCAGAAGAGCCCAATAGGTACGAGTAGAGCGCCGGCAATCGCGGGTGGTAGGCGGAATTCCGGTTCCGGCACCCCGTTGTTCCGTTGTATCAATCGAGCATGAACCAGTCGCCATAGAGGGTCTGTGGCAGAGCACACTATCATGCCACCAAAGATGCCGAGAAAGGATAGTCCAGTCTGCCACAGGTTGAACCCGTAATTGTCACCGAAAATGACACCGAAGGCCCCGAAGAAGAGGTAGAGGACGCCCAGTAGAATGGCCGAAAACACGCAGAGAAGCAGGCACATCGGCTCGAAGATCAAGAGCTGGAAAGGCCGAAGAAGGGAGAGTCCGACTTTTCTTGCGATGGACTTCGTCGATTTCTCCATAGGGGCTTTCCATCGATCATCACCGGTGTCCTTCCTTAGAGCTCTCGCCTTCTCGCGGAGCTTAATCGGGTCTGCAAGGCTGTCAGCATCCGGGATGCGCAGTTAGGAGTCTGGGAACATACGATACGTCTCTGGTGCGAAGAATATGATCAAGACGTATAATACGAACGACCATATCAGCATAGTCTACGCCAGCCGAGTATCAGCAATATCCTTTTTAGAAGAAACATGTTACAATACTGAGCACGGCATATAACGGGGAGTCGGCCCAAATACACTGTACAGCTCCGCTCGGCCCGGGGTATCCTCATTCTGGCTAAACCGCCAAGCCGGTGGACTTACATAATATGTCCATCTCCAATACGTATGGTAATTGATAAACCCGCCTAATAGGGGTCCCATACTCGGACCTAGTGGTGGTTAGCTCGATCTGGGCAATCGAAATACACCAAACTTGCCTATGAACGGGCTCAGGGATATGATAGCCATTGGAGCTTGGATCTGATCTCGCCTGAAGACATCACTGACCGTGCCCCCCGCAACGCTGAGGAAGGCACTTCCCGCAAAGCCGTCAAGAAATCGGGCCTACAACTCTTGCGGTTAGCAGCAATTTTGAACAGCGGTGTGGGATCCCATTCCCGGTGGGCAGACTGCCAGGAGTACCTACAACAATCATTGTCTCCGCATTCCGAGCAACAGCACAGGGTATCAACCAGACGACATACATCCCCCAGGAGACGAGGTAGATAGGCCGCCGACCGTAGAATTCGCTTAATGGACTCATCAATAATGGTCCAAGCGAAACTGTAGCCGTCGTGAGTATCAGGTTGCTCAGAATTTCGCATGGGACAAAAGGGGGACCTACTGCCAAGCACGAAGGTTGACAAGCCGAGAGTCCCTACGATACCAGATATGCCAAATTCAGGGTTCATTTGCGCGTAAGTAGACGTGTATATGGAACTGCCGGCAGTACTGGCACAGTTGTCGGTGCAGGTAAGCGAGGCGCCCGCTCAAGCCAACGGGGCAGAGGACGGGGCTTATCAGCGGGAAGACTTACACACAGAAGCTACCCATGCCGATGATGACCACCATAGCCCACTTCCGGAAGAGCGGCAAGCTCCGAGGGCACATCGGATCGTCGTCGCCATCCCATGCCACTTCGAAAGGGTCCTTTTCGAGCTCGGGACGGTCCTGCGAGGGCATATCTTCGGGCTCACCACTCTCTTCTAAATCAGCACAACCATGACCGTTCTGTGATCTCGCATGAGTCACGGATGAGATGGTTGATAAAGAAGGCCGGCGCACTGATACCCTAGAACTGGTCCGTGTTGGTTCCTGTGCATCGCCTCGAGCGCCGTGGTGAATGGGTTCATAATGCGGTTCTTGCTCGGCCTCGAGCGCCTTCTCGCAATTGGCGTCTTCCACGCCTCCAAACATCCTGTAGACCTTTGACCTGTACTAGTTACTGCTGGCGGACTGCTTGTTATACCAGATGACGCGATACCCAGGAAACGAATCCGTCTGTATTCTGACCACTAATCGTCACGGGACGCAGGAGAGGTAGGCTAAGCTCGCGATAAACCTAGTCGTGTCCAGCAGAGCATGGCCTTCCACGATGCAAGAGGAAGGATAACACTTGAAACGAGGACTCAGACGGGATAGGGGTTCGGACGAGAGTTATAGAGAGCGATGGTATTATTAATAGCAGGCACTGAACAGTACCCATGGTCGAGAAGAAGGAATTAGCCGATCCTTGCTCATGGACATCACTAAACAGTCCCTCCCTTCACTCTAACCTGACCCGGCTCCCTGGCGAACCCACATTTCGCATTGCAACCAACGTTACGTATCTCTACTATAGGTAAGTTAGGCAAAACAATCCGCCTAGGGGAGAAGAATGATTATTAAGTCCCGTGCCCGTTCGGATATCTGCCGATAACTTTAGTGGACACGGACTTTGGAAACCATGATGATTCGTTCGTCACCGCAACTCCTACTTGAATACCTGCGCGGAACTTACGCATACGTAGAAGAATATTTCTCGGGGGATGAATACGAGAGGCATTCTTATAAGACTGCAAGAGGCCGGGTCAGTCGTAGATGATGACACGCGGGCACGATGCATATGATTGATTAAGCATTTAAGCGTTACAAATGGCGTACTGATATGTTGGCAGCTAAAAGCTAGTTAGCTTAGCCGAAGTGCTTGAACTCCCCCCAATGGGCCCGACTTCCCAAAATTCGACCCAGCCGTACGAAGTACCAACTACCTTGGTATCTAATGTTAATATCTACAGGTAAGTATTCTTGTGACGCGACATATATCACCTGCATGTTTGAATATATCTCGCCCTTACCACTTTATTACAAAGATATTTATTCCTTTTTAAAAATTTTTTTTTTAATACCATTGCAGTCCCGCTACCCTCTAGCCTAATACCGGCCACTATAGCCTGTCTGGCCGAATCGGGCTAGGGGAATAACTTGTAGGATGAGGCTTTTGCAACTTAACATTGTCACTTCTACTTCGTATGTACTGTTAAAGTGGTTTAATCCGCAAAGCACTCCGTAAATCGGAGGACCCTCCAGACACTTCGGTCTTTCCCTCCGGAAACCCACCTCTGATTGGCCAATTAAGTCTCAGAAAATTCAATACAGTAACTTTGGGACTTTAGGCGTCATCATGGCACTTTGATATTGCGATGCTGACCGCAGCAAACCCTACAGGAAGTCTGACCACCGCGGCATAGGCTTCATACGAGCCCTCTTCCGGAATAGCCGGTCGACCTTGGTTTGGATTTGGTTCTTCCCCCGGGCAATGCTTCTCTGACCTGCGCTCCTACATATACCTTCCCCGCGTGTTCCACTATATCCTCTTCTTTAATAGAGTTGGAATTGTTCCTCAAACATCAGTACCGTCAACGTCGTTACCACTCCTCCACACCCGGCCATACGAGAGAAGAAGGAGAGATAACTTGCACCAGCGGTACTCAGGTAGACATACGAAGTAGACAGGAGCGGCCATGTCAGGAACAGCGGCCGAGGCAGACGGCCGTCCGAGTTCAAGTTCCGGCCCGACACGCCTCTCCATTCTTGGTTCCGATTCCATCGTTGTCGATCACGGAATCTGGCTCAACTTCGTCCCCGGTGATCTAGTGGAGAATCTTCAATCATCCACCTACGTGCTCATCACCGATACCAACCTTTATGACCGCTATGTACCGCCCTTCGAAACCCAATTCGCCGAGGCCGTTCGCCGCAGCAACTTTCAGGCCCGGCTACTCACCTACACCATCCCGCCGGGCGAGACGTCCAAGAGCCGCGAGACCAAGGCCGACATCGAAGACTGGATGCTGGCGCAACAGTGCACACGAGATACCGTCATAATCGCCCTTGGTGGGGGGGTCATCGGCGACATGATCGGTTATGTGGCGGCTACCTTCATGCGCGGTGTCCGCTTTGTTCAGGTGCCAACCACGCTACTATCCATGGTCGACTCTTCCATCGGCGGCAAGACGGCTATCGATACCCCGAAAGGCAAGAACCTCATTGGTGCCTTCTGGCAGCCCCGTCGCATATACATAGACCTCGCCTTTTTGGAGACTCTGCCCGTTCGTGAATTTATCAACGGCATGGCCGAGGTCATCAAGACGGCCGCCATATGGGACGAGGTTGAGTTCACTGCCCTAGAAGAGAACGCATCCCTGCTACTCGATACTATTCGATCCAAGACCGCGGACCCTGGCGAGAGACTCCGTCCCATTCGTTCTATCCTAAAACGAATCGTGCTTGGTTCTGCCCGCGTCAAGGCCGGCGTCGTCTCCAAGGACGAGAAAGAGGGTGGCTTACGAAACCTGTTGAACTTCGGTCACTCTATAGGTCACGCCATAGAGGCCATTCTCACGCCCCAGGTTCTGCATGGCGAAGCTGTCGCCATCGGTATGGTCAAGGAGGCCGAGTTAGCCCGGTACCTTGGTGTCCTTCGACCCGGTGCCGTCGCTCGTCTGGTTAAGTGTATTGCGAGTTACGATCTACCCACGTCCCTTCATGACAAGCGCATCATCAGGTTGACAGCTGGCAAAACATGTCCCGTAGACGTCTTGCTCGACAAGATGGCTGTTGACAAGAAGAACGAGGGAAGGAAGAAGAAGATTGTTCTGTTATCTGCTATCGGGCAGACCTATGAACCTAAGGCTAGTGTTGTTGACGACAGTGCCATCAGGATCGTCCTTTCTCCGGCGATACGCGTCAGCCCAGGGGTACCACCTGGCTTGGACGTGAAAGTGACCCCGCCTGGATCCAAGAGCATTTCCAACCGAGCCTTGGTTCTGGCCGCCCTTGGCCAAGGGACATGCCGAGTCAAGAACTTGCTGCACTCTGATGATACCGAGTACATGCTCACGGCAATCACCCAGCTCAGTGGCGCCACTTATGCCTGGGAAGACGCCGGAGAAGTTCTGGTGGTCACTGGCAAAGGCGGTAAGCTTCAGTCAGGCGAGCAGCCTCTCTATCTCGGCAATGCCGGGACCGCCTCCCGTTTCTTGACGAGTGTTGTCGCACTCTGTTCTCCTTCTTCGTCTTCCACATCTACCGTGTTAACCGGCAATGCAAGGATGAAGGTCCGGCCCATTGGGCCTCTGGTGGATGCCCTACGCGCAAATGGCATCAATATCAAGTATCTCGGCCAGGAACGGAGCTTGCCGCTCCAGATAGACGCCGCTGGCGGTCTCGACGGGGGTCTCATCGAGCTGGCTGCCACCATCTCGTCGCAGTATGTGTCGTCTCTTCTGATGTGTGCGCCCTATGCCAAGAACCCGGTGACGCTTCGCCTTGTTGGCGGGAAACCCATCTCCCAACTCTACATTGACATGACTATATCCATGATGAAGACGTTCGGTATAATCGTGACGAAATCAGCGGACGAGCCACATACCTATCACATTCCCCAAGGCACATACACCAACCCTGCTGAATACGTCGTTGAGAGCGACGCAAGCTCTGCGACCTATCCACTTGCTGTCGCTGCCATCACAGGAACGACATGCACGATACCCAACATCGGAGCCAGTTCGCTACAGGGCGACGCCCGGTTCGCCGTTGACGTGCTACGGCCCATGGGTTGTAAAGTGGAACAGACAGACTCGTCCACTACGGTTACCGGTCCAAGCCCTGGCGGATTGAAGGGTATAGAGGTTGACATGGAACCTATGACCGATGCCTTCTTGACTGCATCGGTTCTTGCGGCCGTCGCCGAGGGGGAGACGCGCATCACGGGCATTGCAAACCAGCGTGTGAAGGAGTGCAATCGCATCGCCGCCATGCGCGAGCAACTCGCGAAGTTCGGTGTACAATGCCGCGAGCTCGAAGATGGCATCATAGTTTCTGGCAAGAACTACAAGGAACTTTCCGAGGTCGACGGCGGTGTCTTTTGCTATGACGACCACCGGGTTGCCATGAGTTTCAGTGTCCTGTCAGTCCTGTCGCCAAACCCCGTGGTAGTCTTGGAGCGAGAATGCACGGCAAAGACGTGGCCAGGCTGGTGGGATGTACTAGCACAATCTTTCAAGGTAACCCTCTCGGGCGTCGACGCCAAAGCCACGCATCAAGGTCCCACACGGAAACCGAAGGCTGTGCCATCTGTATTCATCATCGGTATGCGGGGTGCGGGCAAGACGACGACTGGTGGCTGGCTAGCCAACATTCTGGGGCGCCCCTTCATTGATCTCGACCACGAGCTCGAACGGCGAGCTGGTATGTCGATACCACAAATCATTAACGAGAGCAGCCGCGGCTGGGAAGGATTCAGGAATGATGAACTCGAGCTTCTCAGGGACGTCATGAAGAATCAGGCCCACGATCATGTCTTCTCCTGTGGCGGTGGTATTGTCGAAACCCCGGAAGCACGGGAGTTGTTGATATCCCATCACCGCAATGGTGGTGTCGTCCTACTGGTGAAGCGCGATATTGAGCAGATGGTCGAATATCTCATGCGAGATAAGACGCGCCCTGCTTATTCTGAGCAGATCCGGGATGTTTATGAACGACGCAGACCTTTCTTCCAGGAATGTAGCAATTTCGAGTACCACAGCCCTTACCTTGATCAGTCGGGAGGTCTCCGCGATCCTCCCCCAGATTTTGCGCGTTTTGCTTCTGTCATATGTGGACACAGCAAACATCTCGAGGATATTAAGAGGAAGAGACCATCCTTCTTTGTCTCGCTGACGGTGCCTAGCGTATCTTCGGCGCTCGAGGTCATCCCCCGCGTTGTAGTCGGCTCGGATGCAGTGGAACTGCGTGTTGATCTACTCGACGACCTCTCGCCAGAGTCGGTAGGTAAGCAGATTGCACAGCTGCGCTCTGCAGCAAAGCTGCCCATCATCTTCACGTTGCGCTCGCAGTCCCAGGGCGGTCGTTTCTGTTATGAGTCGGAGAATGAGATACTGCCACTATACCGGAGTGCTATGCGCGCGGGTGTTGAGTATATAGATCTCGAAATGACTCTTTCAGATGAAACGTTAGATTCGGTGATACAGTTGCGGGGGGGAGCCACACGTGTGATCGCGTCTCACCACGACCCGGAGGGCAAATTGTCGTGGAAGAACGGGAGTTGGCAGGCGTGGTACAACCGGGCTCTGCAATACGGGGACATCATCAAGCTTGTCGGTGTCGCTCACAAAATGGAAGACAATTTTGCCCTTGCCGGGTTTAGGGACCGCATGCTAGTCGCCCACGACAAGCCCATCATCGCCTTGAACATGGGCTCGCTTGGAAAATTATCTCGAGTGCTCAATGGCTTCCTAACTCCGGTCTCTCATCCTGGCCTGCCATTCAAAGCAGCGCCAGGCCAATTGTCAGCTGCGGAGATACGTACCGCCCAAGCTTTGATTGGAGAACTCGATAAGAAGCAGTTCTATCTGTTCGGCAAACCGATTTCGGTGTCACGCTCGCCGGCTCTTCACAACACACTCTTCGGCCAGACAGGCCTGCCCCATGAATACTCATTGTTCGAGACTGATGTCGCCGAAGATGTCAAGGACCTGATCCGGGCACCTGATTTCGGAGGCGCCTCCGTTACAATTCCACTGAAGCTTGATGTAATGGACCTTCTGGACGAAATTTCGGACTCCGCCAAGGTCATCGGGGCCGTAAACACTATCATCCCGATTACGAACGGGGCAGAGACTCACCTGCTGGGCGACAATACCGACTGGAGGGGCATGGTATACTCCCTTCGCTCGGCAGGTGCCGCTGTGCCGCTGTCCTCGTCGACCCCGAGCAGCGCTTTGGTGGTCGGCTCCGGCGGTACATCGAGAGCAGCCATCTACGCGCTCCATTCGCTTGGCTACAGCCCCATATACGTAGTGGCACGGAACGCGCAGAAGGCAAGCGCGCTCTCCTCGTCGTTTCCCGACGACTACAAGATCGAGCCGGTAGCGGATGCCAGTCTCGTCCGGCATCTACCTAACACCATCATAAGCACAGTGCCCGCGGACAAACCCCTCGAATCCTCGATGCGGGAACTGCTGATCTCGGTGTTGCGGCAGCCAGGGCAACCGGGTACGCCACGCATCCTCCTGGAGATGGCCTACAAGCCGCGCCATACGCCCCTGATGGGGTTGGCTGAAGACTTTGGCTGGGTTACCTTGCCGGGGCTCGAGGTGCTGGCGTCGCAAGGCTATTATCAGGTACGTAAATATATACGTTTCTCTCATCGCCCGCTCGCTTATGTTGCTGACTTTTTCATCCAGTTCCAGTTGTGGACAGGGATTGCCCCCTTGTTTTCTGACGCGCGGGCCGCCGTCCTAGGCGAGTAAATGACACACCCACGGAAGTTCGCTACCACGTAGAGCAATCCCTGTGTCGTACACTGTTCGCGTCTGGGCATAGTACGTAAAGTAACGGCGACGTCTACTTATTCTCTTTGACCGTCTGAATCTGGCCTGGGTCATATTGAAATAGCTAGAATAGATCTTAGCAGACTTGATGTTTCTATCCTTTAGTTGCAACGAGAGATGAACGGTAATCCGTCCATTCGAGCCCAGCAATCTTCGAACCCCATGATCAAATTACTACCACGAACCCGTGACTAGAGGTGTCTCGCCCGTCTACGATGCCGCTAGGCCTGCATTAACTGTATGGAATAGAGACAACATGTGGCGATTACGGTAGATACTGACCGACGCAATGTCGTTACGACTCTCCGTAGACGAGTCGAAATCCCATCCTCGTCGTCGCGAGCTCGCGGCCAGTCCCCACCTTGTTTTCCTTTCATATCCTTCACGCCACACCTATGATACTGCCCATGCTAAGTTTCAAAGGCCCGATTCCGGGTACGTAGCCTCCTCTTCAGGGGTGCCTACCTACTCTAGCCACCTACCGTACACGCGCAGAGCAGCGGGGGCCGGCGACTCCGGTTACCAGTAGCGGGATGGGATGGAGGAGCAGCCGTGAGAGGGGCGGGCTCTCTCTTCCCGAAACCGCGGTGTCTGCCTGGATCAGAGCGGTAGTGGTTGGGCAAATATGGAACAGTTTTCCCTGCCTCCTTTTAGGCATCGTCGGACACGAATCGGGGATGCTTACGGGGGAACGGGGGAGACCCCTCGATCCGGATTGTGCAAAACCGAAGAACGGCCGCCATCGCGGACTATTTACGAGGCGAGCGCGGCTTTCTCGGCCCATAGCCTCTTTTCTTCTGACTCAGTGTGGCGTTGTCGGGTTGGATTACCCGGGCCTGACATCGCTAACGACCCGTACTCGCTGGAAATCAGTGAATCTTGCCCGGTGTTGTTGCATGCTGCTTGGCGACATGGTCGACGGCAGGCAGCTCGGGTCACAAGCCACATCACGGATTTCTTACAGGTAGGTAGAGATAGATAAGGTGGATCGGCCGACCATCATCAACGAGGCCGTCTTATGCATTTATAGATGGATGGAAGTTAAAGGGTCGCGGATCTTGGTGGTTTAACATAATTTATTATTGTACACCTTTGCAGGTGACAGTTGTAATCTATATTCTGAGTGGCTCCCGACTGTCTTTTTCCCATGCCCGCCCATTGTTCATCGTACAATCTATACCGCTGAAGGACTTTTCAAGTTTCGCTGAATGACGAATACAGCCAAGACTTTTTTATAGCCAACCCTTTTTGTCTTCGTACAATCGTCATTACAAGTCGTAAATGTTATCATTTCCCGTAAAAAAGCTCCCCGATGCAGCGCTGAGATCGTACAGTCCGAGAAAGAAGAAGGAAAAGAGTCGGAAGGAATACACACTGATAACGCTAAACACAAGAAGAACACGTAGTGGTACAGGAAAGACATTAGAGAATAATTAGATCCCACAATCTGCTGAGTTCCAGTTGAACCGTGCTCGGGACGGTCGCACTGACGGCCAGTATACATCGTGGGAAATAATTCGAAGCCAAACCAATTGAGAAAGAAGGCCTGTGAATGCCGCCGGCAAGCAGCTACTTCGCACTCCGCCCAGATAACGAACCCAGAAACGGTTCTATGACGGATATGCGGACGTCAAGCTGAGACCAGAGGAAGGGTGGGTGGAGTGACAACAGCGATGACGACAGTGAAGACGATGGTGACGATAACGATGACGCTAGTGGTAATAATAATATCGATAAACGGTGAAAATGAAAATAGGCCAGAATTCCAGGCACAAGTACAGAATAATGCACAAGGACTAGAATCTAATGGCAGGTGGGGTGGTCATGAATAGCGTCAGGCCTTGAAGGAGAAATTGATCCGGCATCGAGGAAAGCAGCTTCCGGAAAGGGAGACCCCGTGTGGCGCCGAGATTAAGGTGGGGTGATGGACGATGATGCAAGCCATTATCAGCAGAGTTGGCTTATGATGTAGGTGGACCCGGGGTAATGTGTGGTATGTGTGGTTCGTGTGGTTCGAGTGGTTCGAGTGGTTCGAGTGGTTCGAGTGGTTCGATGATATCGCCAAATGTTCGTTTTTTCTGCAATGCGGGCGATACTGCAATATGTGAGACCTCGTGACGTCATGAGCATCGAGCCTTGACTCGCTACCAATTGGATCCACAGAAGTGATGAGCGAAAGCGGGGGTGAGAGCCAGCGTTGGTCGGCCGATCCATGCCGATCCATGCCGGAAGAGGGCTAAGCCCGCAGGACCCTGCATACTGACGTTTGACCCCTGAGAAAAGGCGGTTTTGGGGGTAACTCTTCTTCTTTGGGCGCTTGCTTGCGCTGCATCAGGCACGTGCAGTGGCCCCACTAACACAGGACGTCCCTCTTTCTCCCAAGAACGCGTCATACACACTGGGACCCAATCATCCATGATGCATGCCTGCCGCCCCGCCCAGGCCGCACTCGGAATACAGCGAAAGGCCTTGGCATGTGCAATGCCATCATTCGTGTCGAGATGCCATTGATTCCGTCCTTGTACAGCGGTTGCTCATCACCACACCAGCGCTCCTTCAGAGTCATGCGACGTAGCCGGGTAGGTAAGGTATGTCAGTATGTAGACCATGACATGCTATCGAACTGCTTCAGGAAATGCCACCACCCCGTCTCCGGTGTTTTCCGGGGAACTCAACGTCGGGATGGCAGACGCGGTAGTGTCTGGTAAGTGCATCTGCCCGGCTGAACGTCTTCTCTTCCGTACAGAGATCGCAGCGCACCTTTTGCTTGCGGGCGTTGTGAATTGTGTCCTCGTGCCGTGTTAGATCGTATGGCCTGGAGAATATCGTATTGCACGGCTTGCCCGTGCTCGGGTTAATCCTTTCGCATTTGTGAGGTCCCGCCTGACTGTTGAGTAGACTGCTAGTCATGCCTCCCACAGGGCTATCCCTCACTGCGTTGAGCGCGTTCGCTTGTCGATGGCCTTCGCGTTTGTGCTTCTGCAAGAGCGCCGGCGTCTCGAACCGTAAGGTACATCCGTGATAGGTACACGTGTACGTGCCCCCGTCGGCCTTGGTTCCCGACGGCTTCTGCACAGACCCGTCGCCGTAGTCCGGAGTGCTAGCCTCTGCCGAACTCACTCTCGAAAAGTTCGAGTTTGACGGCGTGGCTGGTTGTTGGTGGCGCTCCTGCTGCGGCCGTGGGACGAACGGATACTGCTGCGGCATCTGAATGTTTGCTGGCATTGAAAAGTCGAAAGCACTCTGGGCTGGCGTCGCCGAACCCATGGAACGGAACGGCTGGTTTGACTGCTGCTGAGGTGCCGCGCTGTTGTTGTGGTTGTTATTCATCGAGTTTAGATTGCTGAAGGCGCTGGCCTCTTGCGGAGGGAACAACGGGAAGTTAGGCGCATCATCCGTGTCGTTGAAATCCAGAACAGCGTCCTTTGGAGAAATAGTATGGGGCGTTCCTTGCTGTCTTGCCGCATGGCGCGCTAGCTGCTGCTGAATCTCCCTGGAGTCCTGCTCGGCCTTTCTCTTCTCACGCATCTGCTGCGCTGATCCGAGCCGAACCTGGTTCATCCCGATCTGGGAGAAGTCGTTGACGGTCGACGCGTACGGTGAACCTTGGCGAAATGGTGACCTCTCCCGCGAAAGACCAGATTCGGGCGACTGGGCCGCACTTAAGTGGTGACTGTTGGCCGCCTGGAGCCTCTGCGCGAAGATGTCGTTGGTCGGGGACATGGCTACCGTCTGAGGAGGAGATGCCGAGGTGAGGGTGAAATTAGGATTGTAGAGTTCGTCGGTATAGATATCCGTCAACGTACGGTCCAGTTTGGGTGGGGGATTGAGAAGGCCTGTATCATCCGCGAACGGGAGTGAGCAAAGGTCATCCATAACGTCGCCGAGGTAACGTTCGATCGAGAAGGAAGAAATCTCACCATTTTTCCGTCTCCTAGCGTGGTCTTCAGGCTCCTGCAGCGATGGCGTGTGGGGTGAGTCACCGTCTGCAGTGGAACTCGCCACTGAAACCGGATGCGATGCTGTGGACGAGCCGCCGCTGGCTGACAGCTCGAGCGCTGGCGCTAGGCCCCTGTCGCTCTGCAACTTCTGCTGCGCTGGTGACGACGGCGACAGGTTTGGCAGGCCATCATGGAAACCCATATCCGATATGGCGGTGTGCCCACTGTTCGCACTATTCCGATGATTCCTGTTGTTGTAATTCGCCAACGCGCTCGTATAGAAATTGTCAGCCACGGACTTGCTAGGCCGGTATGAGTAGGCACCGTCGCCCGAATTCAGCTCGTGATACCCATCGCTACCCGAGTCGGTGACGGCGATTTGGGGATTCGTCAGGTTATGGTTGTAAGGAGACGCCGGCCCGTTCGATCCAAGAGAAGACAGCGAAGATTCGCGCTGATGACCGAAGCGCTGCACAGCTGTCGGGGTGTGCTGACTGTGAACCATCCAAGATTCCGAAGGCATCAGATCCGGCACCTGGTTCAGACTCTGGCTGTTGATCCCTATTGCCGAAGCGGCTGCTGCTCGTAACGTGTTGTCGTCGAAAGTTTGTTGTTGTGACGTCGGTGTCGTGGGGTGAAAACTCGAGCTGCCGCTATAGTCGTGTATGATGTTGCTATTGTTGCCGTCGAGCTGTTGACGATTCCGAGTTGGACTGAAGTGATTGTGAAGGTGATGCGTTCTGGATGGGTAGTTGTTGTATCCAAGCATCATTGTGTATGATGTATTGGATTAGAATAGAAATCGTTCGTTGCCTTTGAAGTGGTACGTATGGTTTGTGTGGGGATTGAGAGGAAGAGAGAAAGTGTTGGTGGCAAGGTTTCGAACTTTATAGGAACATTAACGGTTACGTCGTCGAGACCAAGCATATGTGTATCTAGAATACCTAGACCGGTAAGTGCTAATACATGCGCGATACTAGTTTCTAGCGGATGTCTGTATGCGGATGTGGGTATTTGGGGTGGATACTCGCGTACTTAATACCTCGTAATGCCTGAATACGCAGGTATCCTTAACTCCAGAGCATCCGGACTCTTGGCACACTCAAAAGATTAATAGAAGCACTTGGAACCGGACTTGACCGGCCGAAGATCCTTCCATGCTTTTAATGTATGCGGCCTTTGACACTTAAATAATCGATTTATTGTAAGAGGGCACCTTTTCGCTTCTGCCGTCTTTATTCTCTTCAGGGAGCCCACTCCGACGTTACCACCCGAGTGGCATTAAATACTGTGAGGTCATGTGGTCGGAGCTAAGCCCTCCAGTTGACAACGACATACCCAGAATCCGGCTCATGCTTTGTTTCGGTTCTGTCAACTCCGGTTATGATTATTAATGGTACAGAATTATGGTTCTCCTTCTTCTCTCCTTCCTTTAGCTGTCGACGACTAGTAAGCGCCGCCATTTCTATTGCGGCTCGGTAGTGATTTGGAATATCCCGGATTCTCGGGAGGCGGCTTAACAGAAAGCACTGTACCCTAATGCGGCTCTACGTACACAGCAGCTACCGGTACATGGATGTCTACGAAGGAGGGGGAAGCCACCTAGTACGCAACGACCTGACATGTCTGCTTCATCCTTCATTCCATGATGCGTTACTACTAAGTGCATACGGAAGCTAAGTAGGTGCGCATTCCCACGATGCTTCCCACATGTTCATCGTACCAGAGCTGCGTAGCATCCCAACACCCGAACATGTCAACTGGGGCAGTAGATCATTGGACGTTGGCCATACACGTCTCCGCTAGCAAAATGAGGCAAGGCACTTACTTATTCACTCCACTGAATTTAGCAATGATTTGAGGGTCTCGACGTATACGCCTGTGTCTTGGTGCAACAGTGCCTTGTCTGGTGATCGATGTGCAACTGATGTCTGGTGCGATGTGATCGTCTGGGCTGGATCGAGACCACTTACGCACAGCTTGCATACGGCCGTGTCGCGCTGGCTGCGGAAGCGTCGAAGAGTGACGTAATTCTTTGGCTTGTGCTGGACCGGCGCGACCGTCAAATAAGTCTTTTTTACCATTCTAGTGTTACATTCGGGCTGGGTCACCTTGCAGGCCGTCGCCCACATGCAAGCCTCCATTTAGCACAGACGTGGGTGACACCCCTGACAGGATTTTGGTAAACACCCCATTGCCCAACCGTCGCAAACCCGCACACAGGGTATTGCATTGGCTACTCTGGCTACATACATAGCCTAGGCTGTAGGCCGATATGTAGGTACATAGTTATTATGTACCTATCGAATGGTTAGATACCTGAATTGCTCAGGTACCCAAATGCCCGCATGTATGTATCGTTAAGAAAATACATGGGGATGGAATTGAATTTACATGCTTAGTACAATCACCGAGAATATATTACTAATAGAGATGGCCTATTACGAACTCGTATAGTATCACCAAGAAAACTCTGTCTGTCGCTCCCTCAGCTGCGACTGGAGTCTCCCGTATTCAAACCGTGGACTCATAAACCCGAACGAGTCCGACGCATCCCCGCTCTGGGCGCCGCGGCCGATCGACGCATCTCTTTACTACAATACGCGAATAATAATGGACCCGCGTGGCCAGAACGGCCAGAGTCTCCCTTCGTACACTACACTGCCGCAATCAGGAAGCTGATGGGGATGACAAGCCACAGCGCAGAGCTTGTTCTAGCCACCCGTCCTTTATGTACTGGTCCGTCTCGATCTCAACATCTCAACCTCTCTTTGCTAACCAGGAGCTGGAACGTTCTTAGCTATGCACATATGCACTGGTGCCTTTCGGCCTCTCGGTATTCCGGAGCATGCCATTCTCCCATACTCGTCTTCTCTTGTCCGAGGAGATAGGTACTTCCGATGGCGACCTGCACCCTGTGTGCATTCCCCAACGAGCAATCAGTCATCAGTTGGGACTGTTAGCTAACCCTCACCAGCCAGCATACTGTATGTATGTAGCCGTAATAGCTCTCTCGTTTGAATCTACCGATAAGCGGTCCGCAGGACTCTCCCCACGTCCACTAGTCAAATCTAGATCTATCAGAATTGCATGGCATGTGCACGATTGGTGCAGCGAAAACTACTAGGAACCAGTCACGTGGGTTTCGGGTGCCAGGAACCCATCCGATTTCCGTCGTCCGCTATTCGACGCCACTTCGCCAGTATGGTGGTGCCTAGGCCATTATGCAGCTCCTGGTCTGAAGATTGTGTGCTGACACCACCTATCGGCTCATCGTCACCCCACAATTCCGATTCAGGCCGCGCCTGCCATCGATTACCTGACCAGAAAAATCTTTACCCGGCATACACTGCTCACAAGGTCATATTCGTGCCATCAAATTTATCTTGGAAGTAGCGCAAGCAGGGCTAGGCTTAGTCAACCTGCTTGAGCCAGACGGAATAATCGAGCCGATGCAAGGCCTCAAAGCACGTGGCATCAATCTTATATTCCGAATGCGGTCATGCCTTCAATGCCTGTTCGGTTTTCCCTGTATCCTTGTCAGGCTCGCTTATGGGGCAACAAGGGTAGCCAGCCCCGGCCCAGCTCAGCCGGTGCTGCTCTCGTAGTGATTCACCTGCCAAATAGCCGACCCGCGAAGTCCCAGGCGCTGCTGAGGAAACGATAGGGCTGAAGATGAGTCAGCGGAGCGCAAAAAGGATTTACTAATCGCATTGGTTCTCCCGAACCCGCATCCTTATTCGAACGTATTTACTCAGCTCGCATCGAGCCTGCCCAGCTTGGAAATGACACGGATGAGACTAATAATGATGAGCCTTCTCCATTCAGCTACGCGGGAGACCATCGTCGTGAATAAACCTTCCTTTAGCTTCACCCCGTGTTGTAGATATGCATTGGAAATATCGGGTCTCTGCTGGGAGTGGCTTGAACAGCAAACTGGAGGGAGGTGGGCCAGCAAATGCGACGTGTGAGGCTGCTTTTTCACCACATGTGCATGTTGCCATATCCCAGAGATCTGGATCTCTGCTACGTAGCATAGTGGAACGAACCTTGGGTAATAAGCCTCAAGGCACCATGATGAATTTTTGGTCGCTCCCGATCTTGTGGGCCCACCCCGACTTGCCTGAGAACTTTTTTTTCGGTCAGCCCGGCCGTCGGTATCCGAAGCCACCCTTTTACAGTAGCTATATATCAACTTATTACAAAGAATTTATTTATAACCGATGTTTATAATCGTACATCTGTGCATTACAGCGTAATAGAGCGGTTTTGTGGTGTCCTTAAGGCAGTTTGTTCAAAGTCGCATTTTCTTACTAATCCTTCTTATGTCCGGGCGGCCTCTAAGTAAGTATCGATGCACGGCATCTTACAGTAATGAGCACCAAACCCACTCCGAGGCCATCCACGCGGAGTTAACCTGGTTAACGCGACGTGTCACGCCGATTGCCGGGGCCCTTGAACGACGAGCGTGCTGTCAGAAGCTTATGGTTCGCTAGTGTACAGTAGGTAGCCAGCTCAGCCACGTTCTCCACCCGGCGGGCCCAGGGGGGTCTCGCCGGCGGCCTGGCCATTCCCAAAACTGCGAGTGCGGAACCCAAGATTCCCATCCTTATCCCTCAAAATTGCATTCACCCCTACAGCCACAATTTGATGTATCACTTCTGCCTACCCTTCCGGCAACCTTTCCACCCCCTGTAAACCCCCCGGTCCGCGAGGCGTAAGGCCCTGGTATGACTACGACTTAACCAATCACGAACGATTCGTTGCCCGATTGATCACCTAATCTTCGCTACTGCACAGCCGGTACCACGCCGGATGACTTTCGGCATCTCTGCAGCACCCCATATGGAAGTGCCGGCATCAGAGGTCTCCGCGGACACCGCATGCGCATGGCACCGCCTTGGGATCTGTAGACACTGGGAGGGCGCTCAACACCGGCCTCACTTTTCGCCGGGATTGTGCACTAGCTTTTTCATCGATGCACTGGGAGGGATTAAGTCGATGAGTAATGATTATAGGCGTCTAAGGTTGAACTCCCCATAAGCTGATTCACTCGCAGTCCTCCCCCAGCAAGGACTGCCCGAGTCCATGAGCCTAAGAAACAAGGATCACAATACTGTGGTGTATACGAGTAGATCTTGCTACGCCACGGTCGAAAGGGGGTGCCGCTTGTACCGAATGCACCGGCTGAGTAATAGTATTTCCCGTTCTATGAAAGTACAAAGCAGGAGCTGGGATACACGATGTTCAACCTTCGAACCCCGTAGCTTTACGGGAGGATAACGTCCCTGTCGGTCTTTGCCGGCGTTTACAAGTCCCATCCCGACGCGGCAGTTGTTGTAGTATCCTCAACATGTGTGAATGCGGCAACCTGTGATGGACCGTGCTATGGTAATATTGAAGAGATCGCGCCTGTCTGCCATCGCACTGCATGATAACTACCCTATAAGTAGATATAACCGTAACAAGATCGGCAACCTGGCAAGTTTATGGCTTAGTTGGGCGTCGCGGTCTTCGTGTATCATGTTTCCATGAAGTTAATAACAACCACTAGAACGAGAAGGCATCTCCTTTACATGGTCATTATAGGTTGATTGAAGGCCAGAGCCGTGGTACATGATGATAATTTTTGGCCGGCTTAATATCCTCGCTCGCATAGATATCCCCCTTTCTCGGGCGTCTTGGTCAGCTGGCATTACATGCAGCTGACCTAGCCTACCATCTGAGTAAGGCGTCTCTCCTACGAGACTTGGAAGGCCACTGGGGCAAGACGCTGGTAGCACTTTTATCTTGTAGTGTCAGCTGACGCCTCTCTGCTGCGTAGCGATATTTATCTTACAACTTCCATGTTGTGCAGCAATAGCTCAGTGGCTGCCCCGGCAACCTGCGACAGGCTCCGAGACACAGATGGCTTGAAAACGGTAGTGGTGTCTGCGGTCATTCGCTTAATCCATCGTTACAGCTCCTCCGGCACAGTATATATGTGCCTGATCGCCGCAAGGTCCCTTACAGCCTACCCCGATAGAGAGGGAGGATTGGGCTGCGACGTTGCAACCCTGTGCAACCAAGACACCAAGCGCTCCGAGCCGGTCGTTCTACACCTGAGGTTCGTCCTGATCGTCATCCTCCGCTATTACGCAAGTCCATACTGGAGACCACTTGGGTAGCTTATTCTTCTCGCCGCAGGTTACGACCATCCTTGCTATGCCCGCACTCTCGGTCACGCAGGAAAGCCTTACCAACCCTGAGGTCGGGGAAGAGGTACCTGCTCATTGCGCTAAACTACACACATGGAAGGTTAAGCGAGTGGGCACCGTTGTGACTCACATTTCTATCGGGGGTTGCCTAAATTCCGTACTTCCACCCAATGGGCTGAAGTCACATATACGCTGAGAACAAGAGGACCAGTACCAGTACACCTGTTCTGTCGCGCCTGGTGGGGAAGACGTGTACTCATAACAGCATATAGACGCCTGTGGTCTATGTTGGCATGTTATGACATTTC